>CAWWDY010002257.1:0-31758 GCA_963942605.1 Poecilus cupreus | reverse complement strand
AGATAAAAATGCTGTTTTAAGAATGAAAAAGCATACTAAATACCGTTTTCAAGTATTTAAACTGTCATATTCATATATATGTCGTGTGTAATGGCTTATGTTTGCAAAATCAAGATAAAATAGCTGCTTTCAGCTTGCAAAAACATACAAAATGCTGTTTTCAAGTATTTAAACTGTCAAATTCATGTTTCTGTCGTGTATAATAGCTAATGTTGGTGAAAGCAAGATAAAAATGTTGTTTTAAGCATGCAAAAGCATACAAAACACCGTTTTCAAGTATTTAAACTGTCATATTCATGTTTCTGACGTGTATAATAGTTAATGTTGTTGAAAGCAAGATAAAAATGCTGTTTTAAGCATGCAAAAGCATACAAAACACCGTTTTCAAGTATTGAAACTGTCATATTCATGTATATGTCGTGTGTTATGGCTTATGTTTGCAAAATCAAGATAAAACAGCTGTTTTCAGCTTGCAAAAACATACAAAATGCTGTTTTCAAGTATTTAAACTGTCATATTCATGTTTCTGTCGTGCATAATAGCTAATGTTGTTAAAAGCAAGATAAAAATGCTGTCTTAAGCATGCAAAAGCAAACAAAACACCTTTTTCAAGTATTTAACTGTCATATTCATGTTCCTGTCGTGTATAATAGCTAATGTTGGTGAAAGCAAGATAAAAATTCTGTTTTAAGCATGCAAAAGCATACAAAACAACGTTTTCATATATTTAAACTGTCATGTTCAGGTTTCTGTCGTGCATAATAGCTAATATTGGTGAAAGCAAGATAAAAATGCTGTTTTAAGCATGCAAAAGCATACAAAACACCGTTTTCAAGTATTTTCACAGTCATATTCATGTATATGTCGTGTGTAATGGCTTATGTTTGCAAAATCAAGATAAAATAGCTGTTTTTAGCTTGCAAAAACATCTAAAATGCTGTTTTAAAGTATTTAAACTGTCATATTCATGTTTCTGTCATGTATAATAGCTAATGTTGGTGAAAGCAAGATAAAAATGCTGTTTTAAGCATGCAAAAGCATACAAAACACCGTTTTTAAGTATTTAAAGTATCATATTCATGTATATGTCGTGTGTAATGTCTTATGTTTGCAAAATCAAGAGAAAATAGCTGTTTTCAGCTTGCAAAAACATACAAAAAATTGTTTTCAAGTATTTTAAATTGTCACATTCATGTTTCTGTCGTGTATAATAGCTAATGTTGGTGAAAGCAAGATAAAAATGCTGTTTTAAGCATGCAAAAGCATACAAAACACCGTTTTCAAGTATTTAAACTGTCATATTCATGCATATGTCGTGTGTAATGTATAATGTTTGCAAAATCGAGATAAAATAGCAGTTTTCAGCTTGCAAAAACATACAAAATGCTGTTTTCAAGTATTTAAACTGTCATATTCATGTATATGTCGTGTGTAATGGCTTATGTTTGCAAAATCAAGATAAAATAGCTGTTTTCAGCTTGCGAAAACATACAAAATGCCGTTTTCAAGTATTTAAACTGTCATATTCATGTTTCTGTCGTGTATAATAGCTAATGTTGGTGAAAGCAAGATAAAAATGCTGTTTTAAGCATGCTAAAGCATACAAACACCGTTTTCAAGTATTTTCACAGTCATATTCATGTATATGTCGTGTGTTATGGCTTATGTTTGCAAAATCAAGATAAAACAGCTGTTTTCAGCTTGCAAAAACATACAAAATGCTGTTTTCAAGTATTTAAACTGTCATATTCATGTTTCTGTCGTGCATAATAGCTAATGTTGTTAAAAGCAAGATAAAAATGCTGTCTTAAGCATGCAAAAGCAAACAAAACACCGTTTTCAAGTATTTAACTGTCATATTCATGTTCCTGTCGTGTATAATAGCTAATGTTGGTGAAAGCAAGATAAAAATGCTGTTTTAAGCATGCAAAAGCATACAAAACAACGTTTCAAGTATTTAAACTGTCATATTCAGGTTTCTGTCGTGCATAATAGCTAATATTGGTGAAAGCAAGATAAAAATGCTGTTTTAAGCATGCAAAAGCATACAAAACACCGTTTTCAAGTATTTTCACAGTCATATTCATGTATATGTCGTGTGTAATGGCTTATGTTTGCAAAATCAAGATAAAATAGCTGTTTTTAGCTTGCAAAAACATACAAAATGCTGTTTTAAAGTATTTAAACTGTCATATTCATGTTTCTGTCGTGTATAATAGCTAATGTTGGTGAAAGCAAGATAAAAATGCTGTTTTAAGCATACAAAACCATACAAAACACCGTTTTCAAGTATTTAAACTGTCATATTCATGTATATGTCGTGTGTAAAGGCTTATGTTTGCAAAATCAAGATAAAATAGCTGTTTTCAGCTTGCAAAAACATACAAAATGCTGTTTTCAAGTATATAAATTGTCATATTCATGTTTCTGTCGTGTATAATAGCTAATGTTGGTGAAAGCAAGATAAAAGTGCTGTTTTAAGCATGCAAAAGCATACAAAACACCGTTTTACAGTATTTAAACTGTCATATTCATGTTTCTGTCGTGTATAATAGCTAATGTTGGTGAAAGCAAGATAAAAATGCTGTTTTAAGCATACAAAAACATACAAAACACCGTTTTTAAGTATTTAAACTGTCATATTCATGTACATGTCGTGTGTAATGGCTTTTTGTTTGCAAAATCAAGATAAGATAGCTGTTTTCAGCTTGCAAAAACATACAAAATGCTGTTTTCAAATATTTAAACTGTAATATTCATGTTTCTGTCGTGTATAATAGCTAATGTTGGTGAAAGCAAGATAAAAATGCTGTTTTAAGCATGCAAAAGCATACAAAACACCGTTTTTAAGTATTTAAAGTATCATATTCATGTATATGTCGTGTTATGTCTTATGTTTGCAAAATCAAGATAAAATTGCTGTTTTCAGCTTGCAAAAACATACAAAATGCTGTTATTCAAGTATTTAAATTGTCATATTCATGTTTCTGTCGTGTATAATAGCTAATGTTGGTGAAAGCAAGATAAAAATGCTGTTTTAAGCATGCAAAAGCATACAAAACACCGTTTTCAAGTATTTAAACTGTCATATTCATGTATATGTCGTGCGTAATGGCTTATGTTTGCAAAATCAAGATAAAATAGCTGTTTTCAGCTTGCAAAAACATACAAAATGCTGTTTTCAAGTATATAAACTGTCATATTCATGTTTCTGTCGTCTATAATAGTTAATGTTGTTAAAAGCAAGATAAAAATGCTGTCTTAAGCATGCAAAAGCAAACAAAACACCGTTTTCTAGTATTTAACTGTCATATTCATGTTCGTGTCGTGTATAATAGCTAATGTTGGTGAAAGCAAGATAAAAATGCTGTTTTAAGCATGCAAAAGCATACAAAACAACGTTTTCAAGTATTTAAACTGTCATATTCAGGTTTCTGTCGTGCATAATAAGCTAATATTGGTGAAAGCAAGATAAAAATGCTGTTTTAAGCATGCAAAAGCATACAAAACACCGTTTTCAAGTATTTTCACAGTCATATTCAGGTATATGTCGTGTGTAATGGCTTATGTTTGCAAAATCAAGATAAAATAGCTGTTTTCAGCTTGCAAAAACATACAAAATGCTGTTATAAAGTATTTAAACTGTCATATTCATGTTTCTGTCATGTATAATAGCTAATGTTGGTGAAAGCAAGATAAAAATGCTGTTTTAAGCATGCAAAAGCATACAAAACACCGTTTTTAAGTATTTAAACTGTCACATTCATGAATATGTCATGTGTAATGGCTTATGTTTGCAAAATCAAGATAAAATAGCTGTTTTCAGCTTGCAAAAACATACAAAATGCTGTTTTCAAGTATATAAATTGTCATATTCATGTATATGTCGTGTGTAATGGCTAATGTTGTTGAAATCAAGATAAAATTGCGGTTTTAAGCATGCAAAAGCATACAAAACACCGTTTTCAAGTATTTAAACTGTCACATTCATGTATATGTCATGTGTAATGGCTTATGTTTGCAAAATCAAGATAAAATAGCTGTTTTCAGCTCGCAAAAACATACAAAATGCTGTTTTCAAATATTTAAACTGTCATATTCATATTTCTGTCGTGTATAATAGCTAATGTTTGTGAAAGCAAGATAAAAATGCTGTTTTAAGCATACAAAAACATACAAAACACCGTTTTTAAGTATTTAAACTGTCACATTCATGAATATGTCATGTGTAATGGCTTATGTTTGCAAAATCAAGATAAAATAGCTGTTTTCAGTTCGCAAAATACATACAAAATGCTGTTTTCAAGTATTTAAACTGTCATATCCATGTTTCTGTCGTGTATAATAGCTAATGTTGGTGAAAGCAAAATAAAAATGCTGTTTTAAGCATGCAAAAGCATAAAAAAAACACCGTTTTCAAGTATTTAAATTGTCATATTCATGTATATGTCGTGTGTAATGGCTTATGTTTGCAAAATCAAGATAAAATAGCTGTTTTCAGCTTGCAAATACATACAAAATGCTGTTTCAAGTATTTAAACTGTCATATTCATGTTTCTGTCGTGTATAATAGCTAATGTTGGTGAAAGCAAGATAAAAATGCTGTTTTAAGCATGCAAAAGCATAATTAACACCGTTTTCAAGTATTTAAATTGTCATATTCATGTTTCTGTCGTGTATAATAGCTAATGTTGGTGAAAGCAAGATAAAAATGCTGTTTTGAGCATGCAAAAGCATACAAAACACCGTTTTCAAGTATTTAAACTGTCATATTCATGTATATGTCGTGTGTAATGGCTTATGTTTGCAAAAATCAAGATAAATAGCTGTTTTCAGCTTGCAAAAACATACAAAATGCTGTTTTCAAGTATTTAAGCTGTCATATTCTTGTTCCTGTAGTGTATAATAGCTAATGTTGGTGAAAGCAAGATTAAAATGCTGTTTTAAGCATGCAAAAGCATACAAAACACCGTTTTAAAGTATCTAAACGGTAATATTCATGTTTCTGTCGTGTATAATAGCTGATGTTGGTGAAAGCAAGATTAAAAATGCTGTTTTATGCTTGCAAAAGCATACAAAACACCGTTTTCAAGTATTTAAACTGTCATATTCATGTATGTGTCGTGTGTAATGGCTTATGTTTGCAAAATCAAGATAAAATAGCTGTTTTTCAGCTTGCAAATACAAACAAAAATGCTGTTTTCAAGTATTTAAACTGTCATATTCATGTTTCTGTCGTGTATAATAGCTAATGTTGGTGAAGGCCAAGATAAAAATGCTGTTTTGAGCATGCAAAAGCATACAAAACACCGTTTTCAAGTATTTAAACTGTCATATTCATATATATGTCATGTGTAATGGCTTATGTTTTCAATATCAAGATAAAATAGCTGTTTTCAGCTTGCAAAAACATACATAATGCTGTTTTCAAGTATTTAAGCTGTCATATTCTTGTTCCTGTAGTGTATAATAGCTAATGTTGGTGAAGGCAAGATAAAAGTGCTGTTTTAAGCATGCAAAAGCATACAAAACACCGTTTTCAAGTATTTAAACTGTCATATTCATGTTTCTGTCGTGTATAATAGCTAATATTGGTGTAAGCAAGATAAAAATGCTGTTTTAAGCATGCAAAAGCATACAAAACACCGTTTTCAAGTATTTTCACAGTCATATTCTTGTATATGTCGTGTGTAATGGCTTATGTTTTGCAAAATCAAGATAAAATAGCTGTTTTCAGCTTGCAAAAACATACAAAATGCTGTTATAAAGTATTTAAAACTGTCATATTCATGTTTCTGTCGTGTATAACGGCTAATGTTGGTGAAAGCAAGATAAAAATGCTGTTTTAAGCATACAAAAACATACAAAACACGTTTTCAAGTATTTAAACTGTCATATTCATGTATATGTCGTGTGTAAAGGCTTATGTTTGCAAAATCAAGATAAAATAGCTGTTTTCAGCTTGCAAAAACATACAAAATGCTGTTTTCAAGAATATGAATTGTCATTTTTCATGTATATGTCGTGTGTAATGGAAATGTTGTTGAAATCAAGATAAAATTGCGGTTTTAAGCATGCAAAAGCATACAAAACACCGTTTTTAAGTATTTAAACTATCATATTCATGTATATGTCGTGTGTAATGGCTTATGTTTGCAAAATCAAGATAAAATAGCTGTTTTCAACTTGCAAAAACATACAAAATGCTGTTTTCAAGTATTTAAACTGTCATATTCATGTTTCTGTCGTGTATAATAGCTAATGTTGGTGAAAGCAAGATAAAAATGCTGTTTTAAGCATGCAAAAACAAACAAACACCGTTTTCAAGTATTTAAACTGTCATATTCATGTATATGACGTGTGTAATGGCATATGTTTGCAAAATCAAGATAAAATAAATGTTTTCAGCTTGCAAAAACATACAAAATGCTGTTTTCAAGTATTTAAACTGTCATATTCATGTTTCTGTCGTATATAATAGCTAATGATGGTGGAAGCAAGATAAAAATGCTGTTTTAAGCATGCAAAAGCATACAAAACACCGTTTTCAAGTATTTAAACTGTAATATTCATGATTCTGTCTTGTATAATAGCTAATGTTGGTGAAAGTAAGACAAAAATGCTGTTTTAAGCATGCAAAAGCATACAAAACACCGTTTTCAAGTATTTAAACTGTCACATTCATGTATATGTCATGTGTAATGGCTTATGTTTGCAAAATCAAGATAAAATAGCTGTTTTCAGCTCGCAAAAACATACAAAATGCTGTTTTCAAGTATTTAAACTGTCATATTCATATTTCTGTCGTGTATAATAGCTAATGTTGGTGAAAGCAAGATAAAAATGTTGTTTTAAGCATGCAAAAGCATACAAAACACCGTTTTCCAGTATTTAAACTGTCATATTCATGTTTCTGTCGTGTATAATAGCTAATGTTGGTGAAAGCAAGATAAAAATGCTGTTTTAAGCATACAAAAATATACAAAACACCGTTTTTAAGTATTTAAACTGTCATATTCATGTACATGTCGTGTGTAATGGCTTATGTTTGCAAAATCAAGATAAAATAGCTGTTTTCAGCTTCCAAAAACATACAAAATGCTGTTTTCAAGTATTTAAACTGTCATATTCATGTTTCTGTCGTGTATAATAGCTAATGTTGGTGAAGGCAAGATAAAAGTGCTGTTTTAATCATGCAAAAGCATACAAAACACCGTTTTCCAGTATTTAAACTGTCATATTCATGTTTCTGTCGTGTATAATAGCTAATGTTGGTGAAAGCAAGATAAAAATGCTGTTTTAAGCATACAAAAATATACAAAACACCGTTTTTAAGTATTTAAACTATCATATTCATGTACATGTCGTGTGTAATGGCTTATATTTGCAAAATCAAGATAAAATAGCTATTTTCAGCTTGCAAAAATATACAAAATGCTGTTTTCAAATATTTAAACTGTCATATTCATATTTCTGTCGTGTATAATAGCTAATGTTGGTGAAAGCAAGATAAAAATGCTGTTTTAAGCATGCAAAAGCATACAAAACACCGTTTTTAGTATTTAAACTATCATATTCATGTATATGTCGTGTGTAATGTCTTATGTTTGCAAAATCAAGATAAAATAGCTGTTTCCAGCTTGCAAAAACATACAAAATGCTGTTTTCAAGTATTTAAATTGTCACATTCATGTTTCTGTCGTGTATAATAGCTAATGTTGGTGAAAGCAAGATAAAAATGCTGTTTTAAGCATGCAAAAGCATACAAAACACCGTTTTAAAGTATTTAAACTGTCATATTCATGTATATGTCGTGCGTAATGGCTTATGTTTGCAAAATCAAGATAAAATAGCTGTTTTCAGCTTGCAAAAACATACAAAATGCTGTTTTCAAGTATTTAAACTGTCATTTTCATGTTTCTGTCGTCTATAATAGCTAATGTTTTTAAAAGCAAGATAAAAATGCTGTCTTAAGCATGCAAAAGCAAACAAAACACCGTTTTCAAGTATTTAACTGTCATATTCATGTTCCTGTTGTGTATAATAGCTAATGTTGGTGAAAGCAAGATAAAAATGCTGTTTTAAGCATTCAAAAGCATACAAAACACCGTTTTCAAGTATATAAACTGTCATATTCATGTATATGTCGTGTGTAGTGGCTTATGTTTGCAAAATCAAGATAAAATAGCTGTTTCTAGCTTGCAAAAACATACAAAATGCTGTTTTGAAGTATTTAAACTGTCATATTCATGTTTTTGTAGTGTATAATAGCTAATGTTGGTGAAAGCAAGATTAAAATGCTGTTTTAAACATGCAAAAGCATACAAAACACAGTTTTCCAGTATTTAAACTGTCATATTCATGTTTCTGTCTTGTATAATAGCTAATGTTGGTGAAAGCAAGATAAAAATGCTGTTTTAAGCATGCAAAAGCATACAAAACACCGTTTTTAAGTATTTAAACAGTCATATTCATGTATATGTCGTGTGTAATGGCTTATGTTTGCAAAGTCAAAATAAATAGCTGTTTTCAGCTTGCAAAAACATACAAAATGCTGTTTTCAAGTATTTAACTATCATATTCATGTTTCTGTCGTGTAAAATAGCTAATGTTGATGAAAGCAAGATAAAAATGCTGTTTTAAGCATGCAAAGGCATAGAAAACACCGTTTTCAAATATTTAAACTGTCATATTCATGTATATGTCGTGTGTAATGGCTTATGTTTGCAAAATCAAGATAAAATAGCTGTTTTCAGCTTGCAAGTACATAAAAAATGCTGTTTTCAAGTATTTAAACTGTCATATTCATGTTTCTGTCGTGTATAATAGCTAATGTTGGTGAAAGCAAAATAAAAATGCTGTTTTAAGCATGCAAAAGCATAAAAAACACCGTTTTCAAGTATTTAAATTGTCATATTCATGTATATGTCGTGTGTAATGGCTTATGTTTGCAAAATCAAGATAAAATAGCTGTTTTCAGCTTGCAAATACATACAAAATGCTGTTTCAAGTATTTAAACTGTCATATTCATGTTTCTGTCGTGTATAATAGCTAATGTTGGTGAAAGCAAGATAAAAATGCTGTTTTAAGCATGCAAAAGCATAATTAACACCGTTTTCAAGTATTTAAATTGTCATATTCATGTTTCTGTCGTGTATAATAGCTAATGTTGGTGAAAGCAAGATAAAAATGCTGTTTTGAGCATGCAAAAGCATACAAAACACCGTTTTCAAGTATTTAAACTGTCATATTCATGTATATGTCGTGTGTAATGGCTTATGTTTGCAAAATCAAGATAAATAGCTGTTTTCAGCTTGCAAAAACATACAAAATGCTGTTTTCAAGTATTTAAGCTGTCATATTCTTGTTCCTGTAGTGTATAATAGCTAATGTTGGTGAAAGCAAGATTAAAATGCTGTTTTAAGCATGCAAAAGCATACAAAACACCGTTTTAAAGTATCTAAACGGTAATATTCATGTTTCTGTCGTGTATAATAGCTGATGTTGGTGAAAGCAAGATAAAAATGCTGTTTTATGCTTGCAAAAGCATACAAAACACCGTTTTCAAGTATTTAAACTGTCATATTCATGTATGTGTCGTGTGTAATGGCTTATGTTTGCAAAATCAAGATAAAATAGCTGTTTTCAGCTTGCAAATACAAACAAAATGCTGTTTTCAAGTATTTAAACTGTCATATTCATGTTTCTGTCGTGTATAATAGCTAATGTTGGTGAAGGCAAGATAAAAATGCTGTTTTGAGCATGCAAAAGCATACAAAACACCGTTTTCAAGTATTTAAACTGTCATATTCATATATATGTCATGTGTAATGGCTTATGTTTTCAAATCAAGATAAAATAGCTGTTTTCAGCTTGCAAAAACATACATAATGCTGTTTTCAAGTATTTAAGCTGTCATATTCTTGTTCCTGTAGTGTATAATAGCTAATGTTGGTGAAGGCAAGATAAAAGTGCTGTTTTAAGCATGCAAAAGCATACAAAACACCGTTTTCAAGTATTTAAACTGTCATATTTATTTATTTATTTATTTATTTATTTATTTAATGAGGAGAACCAACAGCCAACAATGACCAATGATAGGTTCTCACGAATTCCAATACAAAGTATTGTACAAATTGTGTATAGAAAGTGCATACAATTATACAATATATTAACAATTAGATATATAAGATATAAATGAAAACATACGAATTAACTAATTTATAATACTAACAAAATATTGTGTAATATGAAAGGATATACTTATAAATACTTGTACAGGTAAAACAAGAGTTAAATTTACGTTATATTTAGTGCATTTTTTAAAGCCTGTTTAAATTGTGTCAATGACAAATGAAAAATATCAATATTTTGAAATTTTAAATTGTATATGGTCATAATTCTGTTAATTGGAGAATTTTTATAATTATTTGTTTTACAAGAAGGAAGCTGAAATAAATTATTGGATCTTGTATTCTTCTCAGAAGCATATAAGTTAAAATAATGAATTATGTTGTTTGAATGTATTAAATTGTTGAAAAGCTTATAGAGAAAAATCATATCCATTAATATTCTCCTATTTTCTAAAGATGACAAATGAAAGTAATGTAATCTGTTTGCATATTCAGATATCTCAAGATCAAATTTAAAACAGATTACGTTTAATAATTTTTTCTGAAGTCTTTCAATTAAATTTATATTTTTATTATACATTGGGTTCCAAATTGTTGCGCCATACTCCAATTTTGAACGAACTAATGAATTGAATAAACATATTACAGTTTCTGGTTTATGAAAATATTTACAATTACGTAGAATAAAGCCTAAAGTTCTATAAGACTGCTTTACAACTAGGTCAATGTGCAAGTTAAATAATAGTTTGGAATCAAAAATGATACCTAAATCCTTAATTATTGATTTGTTGTCAATAGTTGTATTGTCAATCTTATATTTATAAGTAATTGATGATTGATTTCTTGTATAATTTACAACATAACATTTTGAAACATTAAGTGCCAAGTAGTTGACTTTACAGTATTCCTGCAATCTATTTAGGTCATCTTGGAGCTCCAAACTATCGAATTGAGTAGTGACAGTTTTATAAAACTTAAGATCATCAGCGTACAGTAAAAATTGTGAATGTTTGAAACATGATCTTATATCATTTATAAATAAATTGAAAAGTATAGGGCCCAGGTGGGATCCTTGCGGAACGCCAGATGTTACGGTAATTAAACGTGATTTGAAACCATTACAATATACGAACTGAGATCTGTTTGTTATATATGACTGAATCCACCTTAGTAAAGAACCATGAATTCCTAACATTTCTAGTTTAAGTATTAGTGTAGGATGATGTACCCGATCAAAAGCCTTGCTGAAATCAGTATAGATGACGTCAACTTGTGTTTTCTTGTCCATATTAGAAGATAGAAATTCAGTGAAAGGTATTAGATTCGTGGAGATTGATTTCCCAGAACAGAAACCATTCTGCTCAGGGATGATAATATTTTCTATAGTACTCTTTAATTGTTTCACAACAAGGGCCTCAAATACTTTCCCAAATGTGGACAAGATGGAGATTGGTCTGTAATTAGTAGCATCATTTATGTCACCGGATTTAAATATCGGAGTTATGTGTGAAAGCTTCCACGCGTCTGGAAAGATACCTGATTTTAGTGATTGGTTAAATAATATGAACAGCGGTTCAGTCAAATAGAAAGAGCAAGTTCGAATAAATTTTGCAGGAATTTGGTCGGGTCCACATCCTTTACTTATATCTAGTGATGACAAAAAATTTTCAATAGTATCGTAGTCAAGATAGACTGAGCTAAGATTTACAGTATTATTGCTAGTACATTGATTTATACAACTCTGATTATTAGAAACAGTTGAATTCACAAAAACAGATTCAAAGTGTTTTGCAAAGAGATTACTCACATCTGCACCATTATGTGCTTCTTGATCTTGATATCGAATAATATTTGGAATGCCGGTATTTTTTTTTCTAAGTGTTTTTGTATAACTCCAAAAAACTTTTGGGTCATTTTTGATACTATTTTCGGTATTTTTTATATAGTTATTGAAATCAAATTTTATTCTAGCTTTAACTCTATCACGCAATACTGAAAACGTAGAGTAATCTGAGATTCTCCCATAAATTTTCCATTTTTTGTGGTACTTCTGCTTTTCTTTGATTAATTTAATAAGAGATTTAGAAAACCATTTGGGGTAAGTATTTTGTTTGATTTGCTTTATAGGAACAAAATCATTAATCAAGGATTCTAATATACTATAAAAAATTTCTAAATTGTCATTTACGTTTGCATGGTTTAGTCTAGAATTCCAATTAATGGCTGATAATTTATAAATAATATCTTCATATCTACATTTATTAAAATTATGTACTAATGTATTTTTAAAAGGAAGTTGCTTATAGTTTTTTATATTCAGACTTAATTCTAATGCGGGGTGATGCGCATCCTCTTTACTTAAGGGAGAATGACTCAGCCTAACTGTACATTCAGTTGTGCACAGAACTAGATCTAAGATTCTGTGGTTATTGTTGAAAATACCGTTGTATTGATTAAAATTACATACATTCATTGTGTTTATAAGTTCAAAATATAGATCATTTCTTCTCATAATAGATGGTTCATAATGGCTCAGTTTAGGAGACCAGTTAACGTGTGGAAGATTATAGTCACCAATTATCACAATATAATTGTCACAATGTCTATAGCTGATGTCAATCACCTTATTAAAGTGATCTGTATAAATATCTAGGTCAGATGAGGGCGCGATATAAACGCAGCAAAAATGTATTTTAAAGTTTGTGTCAGAAATAGTTACCCAAATATCTTCAGCACTCGAACACCATGAGAGTTGCACTTTAGATTTAAGTTTAATGGACACTAGTATTAACACTCCACCACCCTGTTTTTTATCTGGATCAGACCTGTCTCATATTCATGTTTCTGTCGTGTATAATAGCTAATATTGGTGAAAGCAAGATAAAAATGCTGTTTTAAGCATGCAAAAGCATACAAAACACCGTTTTCAAGTATTTTCACAGTCATATTCTTGTATATGTCGTGTGTAATGGCTTATGTTTGCAAAATCAAGATAAAATAGCTGTTTTCAGCTTGCAAAAACATACAAAATGCTGTTATAAAGTATTTAAACTGTCATATTCATGTTTCTGTCGTGTATAACGGCTAATGTTGGTGAAAGCAAGATAAAAATGCTGTTTTAAGCATACAAAAACATACAAAACACCGTTTTCAAGTATTTAAACTGTCATATTCATGTATATGTCGTGTGTAAAGGCTTATGTTTGCAAAATCAAGATAAAATAGCTGTTTTCAGCTTGCAAAAACATACAAAATGCTGTTTTCAAGAATATAAATTGTCATTTTCATGTATATGTCGTGTGTAATGGCTAATGTTGTTGAAATCAAGATAAAATTGCGGTTTTAAGCATGCAAAAGCATACAAAACACCGTTTTTAAGTATTTAAACTATCATATTCATGTATATGTCGTGTGTAATGGCTTATGTTTGCAAAATCAAGATAAAATAGCTGTTTTCAACTTGCAAAAACATACAAAATGCTGTTTTCAAGTATTTAAACTGTCATATTCATGTTTCTGTCGTGTATAATAGCTAATGTTGGTGAAAGCAAGATAAAAATGCTGTTTTAAGCATGCAAAAACAAACAAACACCGTTTTCAAGTATTTAAACTGTCATATTCATGTATATGACGTGTGTAATGGCATATGTTTGCAAAATCAAGATAAAATAAATGTTTTCAGCTTGCAAAAACATACAAAATGCTGTTTTCAAGTATTTAAACTGTCATATTCATGTTTCTGTCGTATATAATAGCTAATGATGGTGGAAGCAAGATAAAAATGCTGTTTTAAGCATGCAAAAGCATACAAAACACCGTTTTCAAGTATTTAAACTGTAATATTCATGATTCTGTCTTGTATAATAGCTAATGTTGGTGAAAGTAAGACAAAAATGCTGTTTTAAGCATGCAAAAGCATACAAAACACCGTTTTCAAGTATTTAAACTGTCACATTCATGTATATGTCATGTGTAATGGCTTATGTTTGCAAAATCAAGATAAAATAGCTGTTTTCAGCTCGCAAAAACATACAAAATGCTGTTTTCAAGTATTTAAACTGTCATATTCATATTTCTGTCGTGTATAATAGCTAATGTTGGTGAAAGCAAGATAAAAATGTTGTTTTAAGCATGCAAAAGCATACAAAACACCGTTTTCCAGTATTTAAACTGTCATATTCATGTTTCTGTCGTGTATAATAGCTAATGTTGGTGAAAGCAAGATAAAAATGCTGTTTTAAGCATACAAAAATATACAAAACACCGTTTTTAAGTATTTAAACTGTCATATTCATGTACATGTCGTGTGTAATGGCTTATGTTTGCAAAATCAAGATAAAATAGCTGTTTTCAGCTTCCAAAAACATACAAAATGCTGTTTTCAAGTATTTAAACTGTCATATTCATGTTTCTGTCGTGTATAATAGCTAATGTTGGTGAAGGCAAGATAAAAGTGCTGTTTTAATCATGCAAAAGCATACAAAACACCGTTTTCCAGTATTTAAACTGTCATATTCATGTTTCTGTCGTGTATAATAGCTAATGTTGGTGAAAGCAAGATAAAAATGCTGTTTTAAGCATACAAAAATATACAAAACACCGTTTTTAAGTATTTAAACTATCATATTCATGTACATGTCGTGTGTAATGGCTTATATTTGCAAAATCAAGATAAAATAGCTATTTTCAGCTTGCAAAAATATACAAAATGCTGTTTTCAAATATTTAAACTGTCATATTCATATTTCTGTCGTGTATAATAGCTAATGTTGGTGAAAGCAAGATAAAAATGCTGTTTTAAGCATGCAAAAGCATACAAAACACCGTTTTTAGTATTTAAACTATCATATTCATGTATATGTCGTGTGTAATGTCTTATGTTTGCAAAATCAAGATAAAATAGCTGTTTCCAGCTTGCAAAAACATACAAAATGCTGTTTTCAAGTATTTAAATTGTCACATTCATGTTTCTGTCGTGTATAATAGCTAATGTTGGTGAAAGCAAGATAAAAATGCTGTTTTAAGCATGCAAAAGCATACAAAACACCGTTTTAAAGTATTTAAACTGTCATATTCATGTATATGTCGTGCGTAATGGCTTATGTTTGCAAAATCAAGATAAAATAGCTGTTTTCAGCTTGCAAAAACATACAAAATGCTGTTTTCAAGTATTTAAACTGTCATTTTCATGTTTCTGTCGTCTATAATAGCTAATGTTTTTAAAAGCAAGATAAAAATGCTGTCTTAAGCATGCAAAAGCAAACAAAACACCGTTTTCAAGTATTTAACTGTCATATTCATGTTCCTGTTGTGTATAATAGCTAATGTTGGTGAAAGCAAGATAAAAATGCTGTTTTAAGCATTCAAAAGCATACAAAACACCGTTTTCAAGTATATAAACTGTCATATTCATGTATATGTCGTGTGTAGTGGCTTATGTTTGCAAAATCAAGATAAAATAGCTGTTTCTAGCTTGCAAAAACATACAAAATGCTGTTTTGAAGTATTTAAACTGTCATATTCATGTTTTTGTAGTGTATAATAGCTAATGTTGGTGAAAGCAAGATTAAAATGCTGTTTTAAACATGCAAAAGCATACAAAACACAGTTTTCCAGTATTTAAACTGTCATATTCATGTTTCTGTCTTGTATAATAGCTAATGTTGGTGAAAGCAAGATAAAAATGCTGTTTTAAGCATGCAAAAGCATACAAAACACCGTTTTCAAGTATTTAAACAGTCATATTCATGTATATGTCGTGTGTAATGGCTTATGTTTGCAAAGTCAAAATAAATAGCTGTTTTCAGCTTGCAAAAACATACAAAATGCTGTTTTCAAGTATTTAACTATCATATTCATGTTTCTGTCGTGTAAAATAGCTAATGTTGATGAAAGCAAGATAAAAATGCTGTTTTAAGCATGCAAAGGCATAGAAAACACCGTTTTCAAATATTTAAACTGTCATATTCATGTATATGTCGTGTGTAATGGCTTATGTTTGCAAAATCAAGATAAAATAGCTGTTTTCAGCTTGCAAGTACATAAAAAATGCTGTTTTCAAGTATTTAAACTGTCATATTCATGTTTCTGTCGTGTATAATAGCTAATGTTGGTGAAAGCAAAATAAAAATGCTGTTTTAAGCATGCAAAAGCATAATTAACACCGTTTTCAAGTATTTAAATTGTCATATTCATGTATATGTCGTGTGTAGTGGCTTATGTTTGCAAAATCAAGATAAAATAGCTGTTTTCAGCTTGCAAAAACATACAAAATGCTGTTTTCAAGTATTTAAACTGTCATATTCATGTTTCTGTCGTCTATAATAGCTAATGTTTTTAAAAGCAAGATAAAAATGCTGTCTTAAGCATGCAAAAGCAAACAAAACACCGTTTTCAAGTATTTAACTGTCATATTCATGTTCCTGTCGTGTATAATAGCTAATGTTGGTGAAAGCAAGATAAAAATGCTGTTTTAAGCATTCAAAAGCATACAAAACACCGTTTTCAAGTATTTAAACTGTCATATTCATGTATATGTCGTGTGTAGTGGCTTATGTTTGCAAAATCAAGATAAAATAGCTGTTTCTAGCTTGCAAAAACATACAAAATGCTGTTTTGAAGTATTTAAACTGTCATATTCATGTTTTTGTAGTGTATAATAGCTAATGTTGGTGAAAGCAAAATTAAAATGCTGTTTTAAGCATGCAAAAGCATTTAAAATACCGTTTTCAAGTATTTAAGCTGTCATATTCAGGTTTCTGTCGTGTATAATAACTAATGTTGGTGAAAGCAAGATAAAAATGCTGTTTTAAGCATGCAAAAGCATAGAAAACACCATTTTCAAGTATTTTAACTCTCATATTCATGTATATGTCGTGTGTAATGGCTTATGTTTGCAAAATCAAGATAAAATAGCTGTTTTCAGCTTGCAAAAACATACAAAATGCTGTTTTCAAGTATTTAAACTGTCATATTCATGTTTCTGTCGTGTATAATAGCTAATGTTGGTGAAAGCAAGATAAAAATGCTGTTTTAAGCATGCTAAAACATACAAAACACCGTTTTAAAGTATTTAAACTGTCACATTTATGTATATGTCGTGTGTAATGGCTTATGTTTGCAAAATCAAGATAAAATAGCTGTTTTCAGCTTGCAAAAACATACAAAATGCTGTTTTCAAGTATTTAAACTGTCATATTCATGTTTCTGTCGTGTATAATAGCTAATGTTGGTGAAAGCAAGATAAAAATGCTGTTTTAAGCATGCTAAAACATACAAAACACCGTTTTAAAGTATTTAAACTGTCACATTTATGTATATGTCGTGTGTAATGGCTTATGTTTGCAAAATCAAGATAAAATAGCTGTTTTCAGCTTGCAAAAACATACAAAATGCTGTTTTCAAGTATTTAAACTGTCATATTTATGTTTCTGTCGTGTATAATAGCTAATGTTGGTGAAAGCAAGATAAAAATGCTGTTTTAAGCATGCAAATGTACAAAACACCGTTTTCAAGTATTTAAACTATCATATTCAGGTTTCTGTCGTGTATAATAGCTAATGTTGGTGAAAGCAAGATAAAAATGCTGTTTTAAGCATGCAAAAGCATACAAAACACCGTTTTCAAGTATTTTTTTTTTTTTTTTTTTAATTTAAAAAAGAGCTTCAACCCTTTGGTTATTGGCTCTTGATACAATAATTTATAAGTACATTTGTAAAAGCATACTTATATAACGTACATTTGTTTTTATAATTTACAGAAAAAATTTATATGTTTGAGAAACTTAATTGTGTTATTTAGGGTATCTATATTATTTCCTAGGGCTAATGTTAATGTATTTGGTACTTTGTGGTGTAATCTTTGTTGGGAGTATTCTGGGCATTCGATGATGATATGTTGTATAGTTAGTTCTGTGTTGCACCTTTCACATTGTGGGGGATTTGTTTTTTCAAAAATATGTCTATGTGTCAGGGCAGTATGGCCGATGCGTAGTCGAGTGGTGACGACATCATTTTTCCTTCCCTGCCTGTGGATTTTTGGTGTTGTATCTTCTTTTATTTGTCTCAGTTTGCTTGTGTTTTCTGTCCATTTTTTCTTCCATTCTTCGTTAAGTTTCACTTTTATTTCACGTTTGAAGTCACCAGGTGGGATCGTGATTTCTGTTGTTTCTTCATTACTGCTGTTTTTCGCTGCGTTGTCTGCTTCTTCGTTCCCCGGTATGCCTACGTGTCCTGGGGTCCATAGAAATATTATTTGTCGTCTTTGTTCTTTTATGGCGCAGTGTATTTCTTCCTGGATGTTCTGGACAGTGGGATTTTTTGAATATATTTTACTTATCTCCGTTATCAAGTTCAAGGAGTCTGAGCAAATTATAAAGTGTTTGTTTTCAGGATTACTTTGTGTTACGTACTGTAAAGCGTCTAGGATACTTTGTGCTTCTGCAGTGTATGAGCTCACTATAGGTGGTAGTTTTTTAATTATTTTTGATTCTGGTGTAATTGTCGCGGCTCCTGTGTTGGTTTTTGTTTTGGATCCATCAGTATATATTTGTTTGTAATTGGGATTTTGGTTTATTATATTATTGAACAGGTTTCGGTAGAGTAAAGGAGGGGTTTGTTCTTTTTGATAGGCAGTTAACTCGAGATTGATAGCAGGTTGTTTGAGTGTCCATGGGGGGGTTGTGTTGTAGGTGTTCGTTTGGATTTTTGGAATGGGTATATTGGTTTTGTTTAGCATACTTTTTATGTTATATTGTATAGGTGTTATACTTTTTATAGATAGTACATTTTCTCTTTCTTCAAATATGTTTTTAAATACTGGAATATCCGGTCTGCTAGCGAGTTTCGCTATATAGTTTGTTATTAAGTAGTTCCTTCTGAACTGCAGGGGTGTTTCTCCGGCTTCACAGTGGATACTGTCTACAGGGCTTGTGCGAAAAGCACCTGTTATTATTCGAAGAGCGGTGTTTTGGATTATATCAATAATTTTGAGTCTACTCGGTTTAGCTGAAGAATATAGGATACATCCGTAATCAATTTTTGATCTTATCACTGCTTTATATATGTTGAGCATAATTCTTCTCTCTGCACCCCATTCGTAGTTACTTATTGTTTTAAGTATATTCATTCTTCGGTAGCAATCGTTTTTTAATGACAGTATATGTGGAGTCCAGGAGAGTTTTCTATCAAATATTATTCCTAGGAATTTAATTTTCTCAACAAATGTTATTGTTGTATTGTTTATTTTTAGTTTTGGATTTTGGTGAGGTTTCCGGAATTTGCAAAAATGAATTGCGTTGGTTTTGACAGCTGAAAGTTTAAATCCAGTATTTTTTGTCCATGTCTCAATTTTGTTTATATCTTCCTGAAGTTCTTGTTCAATACTGGTTAGGTTTTTTCCTTTTTTATAAATGACTAAATCATCTGCGAAGAGTGATAATTTTGTTTGTTTTGAGGTGTTAGTGCTGGCTATGTTGTTTATGGCGACTAAGAAGAGAGTTACGCTTAATATTTCTCCTTGTGGAAGGCCGTTTTGTTGTATTTGTTCTTTTGAGAGGCATCCGTTTGTTTTTACTTTGAATCTTCTATTACTAATGAAATTATTGATATAGTGTAGGATGTTGCCGTCCAGCCCGTAGTTTTTAAGTGTTTGAAGGATGTGGTGCCGCCATGTTGTATCATATGCCTTCTCAAGATCGAAAAAAATAGCTATGAGGTGTTGTTTAAATTTAAATGCTTTTTGTACTTCGATTTTCAAGTTGAGAAGATGGTCAATAGTGGATCTACCACTTCGAAAACCACATTGTTCTTTGCTTAGTATATTATTTGTTTCCAAAAACCACATCAGTCTATTGTTTACAATTTTTTGTAGTATTTTGCTAAGACAGTTTGCCAATGATATTGGGCGGTAATTTAACGGGTCTGTTTTATTTTTATTTGATTTTAGTATTGGTATGACGTGCGATTCTTGCCATTTTGTTGGGTAGGTGTTACTGTTCCAAATTTTGTTGTAAATTTTCAGCAATTCGTCTATAGCATTCTCTGGGAGTTGTTTAATCATTTCATAGTTTATCCCGTCTGGTCCAGGACTGCTATTTGTTTTTAACTGTTGCATTACTGTTGTTAGTTCAGTTTTTGTGAATGGGGTATTTATAATATTTTGATCCTCGTTGTTTATTTCAATGCTATTTTCTTCAGTGCTGCGTTTGTGTTCCAGGAAATGAGCATCGTAATGTTCGTCACTGGAGTTATTGCTGAATATTTCTGCAAATTTGTTTGCTATTTCTTGCGGTTGTGTGATGAGTTCGTGTTGTAAGTTTAAGGAGGATGTTTCATTCAGTTGTTTCTTACCTTTTATGCATCTAATTTTATTCCATATTTCTTTTGGCGGAGTACTACTGTTTATAGTTGAGACGTATTTTTGCCATGATATTTTTTTACTTTGTATTATGGTGCGGCGAGTTAGTGCTCTACTTTTTTTAAGATTTATGAGATTTTCAGTTGAATTATGCTTTCTGTATTTTTTTAGGGCTTTTTTATTATTTTCTACTACGGTTTGGCACTCCTGATTCCACCATGGGACGCTTTTTGATTTTTTGGCAGTTGATTTAGTTCCTATTGCTTCATTAGCTGCAGTTTCGATTTTGGTAGTATATGAGTCCACTATTTCGTTAATGCTGTCGGATGTAGAGTGGTTTTCTATACTATTTGATATTATGCTCTTGAAGAGATCCCAGTTTGCTTTTTTAAGGTTCCATTTTTTGTATGATGGATGTATGTGTTCACTTATTTGTGGTTGAAGTATAGTTATTATGGGGAAATGGTCGCTTCCGTGTAGATATGAGAGTGCTTCCCATGAGCAGTTCGCGGCAGTGCGTGGGTCCGATAGAGTTAAATCGATTTGCGAAAATTTTCCTGTTCTGGCGCAGAAGTGAGTCGGGGATCCGTCGTTTAAAATGATCATGTCATTGTTCATTGTGTTGACGATGTTTTCCACACACTTTCCTCGCTGATCTGTTTTTTCTGATCCCCAAATATTATTGTGGGCGTTGAAATCTCCTGTTACTATGTATGGTGCAGGCAGTTGTTGAAACACATTTTCTATTTCTTGTTGTTCAATCCTTTCCCCTGGTGGTAAATATATATTGCAGATCGTAATTTTTTCAGGCATATTAGCTGTAACTGCTATTATTTCTAGATTTGATTGGATATTAATTTGTTGAGTATGGTGTTTACTTTTTATTAGTATTGCTACTCCCCCACTTGCAATATTTGCGTTCAGTCTATCTTTCCTGTGTACTGTGTAGTTTTTTAATTGGATTGTTTTGTTGCTATTTATTCGGGTTTCTTGTAAGCAAATACATTCTGGATTAGTTTGAGAGACTAAATATTGTAGTTCGTTTAGGTGGCTATAGAAGCCATTACAATTCCATTGCAATATCGACATTTTGTTGTGCTAGATTGATTTTATAATTTATTTGTGTAGGGATTCGAGGCTTGACGATCGAGTTTGAGGGTTTTGTTTTTTGAGTGGTTTTTTGTGTTCAGTCATTTGTTGTCTTATTTCGTTTATAGTACGGGTGATTTTTGTTTTTATAGTTTTATTTGATAGCTGTTGTCTTAATTCTGTCAGCATGTTTATTAGATCTTCAACATTTTCTGAATATTCTTTGGCTATTTCAAGTTTGTCTTTATTACCTTGTATGTTTTCAAAAAATGATTTTAGATCTTCAAACGATATAATGTATTTTGTCGGGTCAGAGTTCATGAGTTCTTTTATTGGTTCTAGTAGTTCCGCGACTGTTAATTTTGATGCTGGGCTTTCTGATCGTTTTTTCTTTTGTGGATTCAATGTTTCGTTCTTATTTTTGCTGTTGTTTTCTTGGCTGTTATTTATATATTGTTGAGATGTAGTTGCGACTGCTTGTATTTTGGTGGAAGTACTATTTGGTGTTATTGTTGTACTTTCTTCTATATCGTTCTGGTTATTGTCTTCTTGGGAAAATTGTGAAGCGTTTTCAGTCTCATCGTCGGAGGATACAAGGGAACTGTTTGTCGGGGGAGCTGGTCTTTTAATTGCTGGAGAGGGGTTTGGGCGGGGAGGTATTTGTGTAGGTGGTGTCGGTTGTGTAGGGTTTGTTGTATTTTTGCATTGGTTGGTGGTGTGTCCTTGTTGCTTACATTGGAAGCATGTAATCGTGTCTTCTGTGATAAATATTCTATAATTCGTGTTGTCATAGTTTATTTCTAGAGTTTCTGGTATGTGATGTTCATCTTCTGGGTCAATATGTACCTGCCGTCTGAAGCTTAGTATATGAGAAAATTCTGGCTCTTTTATACCAGCTTTCAAGAAACTAATTGGTGAGAGTAGTTTTAAGTTTTTGTTTCGCAGTTCATTTTCGATTATTTCATGCGGGATGATGGGACACACATTAGATATGATTAGCCGTTTTGTGGGTTTGATGAGTCGTCGTATTCCAATGTTAGTATCATTGATTTTGATATTTCTATTAGAGTTAATTAGTGTGTCAACGGTATTTTTACTATCGAGATAAAGACATATACGGTTGTTTGCTATTCTGGACGCAAATAAAATACATTTAGGGTTTAGTAGTTTTCCGACAGCCATGACATATTCCACAATTTTTTTTCCGTCTATGGATGGCATTACAATAGCTTGGTCTTTCTTTGGAAACATGTTGTTATTTTGTTTTGTGGTGCTCGCGTAGGTTTTTTGGGTTGCGGTTAATGAGTGTAGTTGTTCGGACGTGTTGTTCATGGTTAATTAGTTGGTTTTGTAGAGATCTTCTGTTGCCAGAAGTTCTCTGTTTGTGGATTTATTAATTTATTTGCTTTTTATAAGTAGATGGGGTTAGTGGTATTAGATCCATTTAGGATGTGTCAGATGGTGTTTTGAGTGGATATTCCAGTAAGGATAAGTAAAAAGGAATTTACTCTACCTTACCTGAAGAGCGGTTGATGAAAAACACGTAGTCAACACTTTTATATATTTCTTCGTTGATTTTAGACTGAGTTTTTTAATAATGTTTTACCACTATTTAAGCACGTGTCTATTCACTTGGAAATTCTCGACTGGAGTGTTTCAAGTATTTAAACTGTCATATTCATGTATATGTCATGTGTAATGGCTTATGTTTGCAAAATCAAGATAAATAGCTGTTTTCAGCTTGCAAAAACATACAAAATGCTCTTTTCAAGTATTTAAACTATCATATTCATGTTTCTGTCGTGTACAATAGCTAATGTTGATGAAAGCAAGATAAAAATGCTGTTTTAAGCATGCAAAAGCATAGAAAACACCGTTTTCAAGTATTTAAACTGTCATATTCATGTATATGTCGTGTGTAATGGCTTATGTTTTGCAAAATCAAGATAAAATAGCTGTTTTTAGTTCGCAAATACATACAAAATGCTGTTTTCAAGTATTTAAACTGTCATATTCATGTTTCTGTCGTGTATAATAGCTAATGTTGGTGAAAGCAAGATAAAAATGCTGTTTTTAGCATGCAAAAGCATAAATAACACCGTTTTCAAGTATTTAAATTTTCATATTCATGTTTCTGTCGTGTATAATAGCTAATGTTGGTAAAAGCAAGATAAAAATGCTGTTTTAAGCATGCAAAAGCAAACAAAACACCGTTTTCAAGTATTTAAACTGTCATATTCATGTATATGTCGTGCGTAATGGCTTATGTTTGCAAAATCAAGATAAAATAGCTGTTTTCAGCTTGCAAAAACGTACAAAATGCTGTTTTCAAGTATATAAACTGTCATATTCATGTTTCTGTCGTCTATAATAGCTAATGTAGTGAAAAGCAAGATAAAAATGCTGTCTTACGCATGCAAAAGCAAACAAAACACCGTTTTCAAGTATTTAACTGTCATATTCATGTTCCTGTCGTGTATAATAGCTAATGTTGGTGAAAGCAAGATAAAAATGCTGTTTTAAGCATGCAAAAGCATACAAAACAACGTTTTCAAGTATTTAAACTGTCATATTCAGGTTTCTGTCGTGCATAATAGCTAATATTGGTGAAAGCAAGATAAAAATGCTGTTTTAAGCATGCAAAAGCATACAAAACACCGTTTTCAAGTATTTAAACTGTCATATTCATGCATATGTCGTGTGTAATGTATAATGTTTGCAAAATCGAGATAAAATAGCAGTTTTCAGCTTGCAAAAACATACAAAATGCTGTTTTCAAGTATTTAAACTGTCATATTCATGTATATGTCGTGTGTAATTGCTTATGTTTGCAAAATCAAGATAAAAAAACTGTTTTCAGCTTGCGAAAACATACAAAATGCCGTTTTCAAGTATTTAAACTGTCATATTCATGTTTCTGTCGTGTATAATAGCTAATGTTGGTGAAAGCAAGATAAAAATGCTGTTTTAAGCATGCAAAAGCATACAAAACACCGGTTTCAAGTATTTTCACAGTCATATTCATGTATATGTCGTGTGTTATGGCTTATGTTTGCAAAATCAAGATAAAACAGCTGTTTTCAGCTTGCAAAAACATACAAAATGCTGTTTTCAAGTATTTAAACTGTCATATTCATGTTTCTGTCGTGCATAATAGCTAATGTTGTTAAAAGCAAGATAAAAATGCTGTCTTAAGCATGCAAAAGCAAACAAAACACCGTTTTCAAGTATTTAACTGTCATATTCATGTTCCTGTCGTGTATAATTGCTAATGTTGGTGAAAGCAAGATAAAAATGCTGTTTTAAGCATGCAAAAGCATACAAAACAACGTTTTCAAGTATTTAAACTGTCATATTCAGGTTTCTGTCGTGCATAATAGCTAATATTGGTGAAAGCAAGATAAAAATGCTGTTTTAAGCATGCAAAAGCATACAAAACACCGTTTTCAAGTATTTAAACTGTCATATTCATGTATATGTCGTGTGTAAAGGCTTATGTTTGCAAATCAAGATAAAATAGCTGTTTTCAGCTTGCAAAAACATACAAAATGCTGTTTTCAAGTATATAAATTGTCATATTCATGTTTCTGTCGTGTATAATAGCTAATGTTGGTGAAAGCAAGATAAAAGTGCTGTTTTAAGCATGCAAAAGCATACAAAACACCGTTTTCCAGTATTTAAACTGTCATATTCATGTTTCTGTCGTGTATAATAGCTAATGTTGGTGAAAGCAAGATAAAAATGCTGTTTTAAGCAAACAAAAACATACAAAACACCGTTTTTAAGTATTTAAACTGTCATATTCATGTACATGTCGTGTGTAATGGCTTTTGTTTGCAAAATCAAGATAAGATAGCTGTTTTCAGCTTGCAAAAACATACAAAATGCTGTTTTCAAATATTTAAACTGTAATATTCATGTTTCTGTCGTATATAATAGCTAATGTTGGTGAAAGCAAGATAAAAATGCTGTTTTAAGCATGCAAAAGCATAATTAACACCGTTTTCAAGTATTTAAATTGCCATATTCATGTTTCTGTCGTGTATAATAGCTAATGTTGGTGAAAGCAAGATAAAAATGCTGTTTTGAGCATGCAAAAGCATACAAAACACCGTTTTCAAGTATTTAAACTGTCATATTCATGTATATGTCGTGTGTAATGGCTTATGTTTGCAAAATCAAGATAAATAGCTGTTTTCAGCTTGCAAAAACATACAAAATGCTGTTTTCAAGTATTTAAGCTGTCATATTCTTGTTCCTGTAGTGTATAATAGCTAATGTTGGTGAAAGCAAGATTAAAATGCTGTTTTAAGCATGCAAAAGCATACAAAACAACGTTTTCAAGTATTTAAACTGTCATATTCAGGTTTCTGTCGTGCATAATAGCTAATATTGGTGAAAGCAAGAAAAAAATGCTGTTTTAAGCATGCAAAAGCATACAAAACACCGTTTTCAAGTATTTTCACACTCTTGTTCATGTATATGTCGTGTGTAATGGCTTATGTTTGCAAAATCAAGATAAAATAGCTGTTTTCAGCTTGCAAAAACATACAAAATGCTGTTATAAAGTATTTAAACTGTCATATTCATGTTTCTGTCGTGTATAATAGCTAATGTTGGTGAAAGCAAGATAAAAATGCTGTTTTAAGCATACAAAAACATACAAAACACGGTTTTCAAGTATTTAAACTGTCATATTCATGTATATGTCTTGTGTAAAGGCTTATGTTTGCAAAATCAAGATAAAATAGCTGTTTTCAGCTTGCAAAAACATACAAAATGCTGTTTTCAAGTATATAAATTGTCATATTCATGTATATGTCGTGTGTAATGGCTAATGTTGTTGAAATCAAGATAAAATTGCGGTTTTAAGCATGCAAAAGCATACAAAACACCGTTTTTAAGTATTTAAACTATCATATTCATGTATATGTCGTGTGTAATGGCTTATGTTTGCAAAATCAAGATAAAATAGCTGTTTTCAACTTGCAAAAACATACAAAATGCTGTTTTCAAGTATTTAAACTGTCATATTCATGTTTCTGTCGTGTATAATAGCTAATGTTGGTGAAAGCAAGATAAAAATGCTGTTTTAAGCATGCAAAAACAAACAAAACACCGTTTTCAAGTATTTAAACTGGCATATTCATGTATAAGTCGTGTGTAATGGCTTATGTTTGCAAAATCAAGATAAAATAGTTGTTTTCAGCTTGCAAAAACATACAAAATCCTGTTTTCAAGTATTTAAACTGTCATATTCATGTTTCTGTCGTATATAATAGCTAATGATGGTGGAAGCAAGATAAAAATGCTGTTTTAAGCATGCAAAAGCATACAAAACACCGTTTTTAAGTATTTAAAGTATCATATTCATGTATATGTCGTGTGTAATGTCTTATGTTTGCAAAATCAAGATAAAATAGCTGTTTTCAGCTTGCAAAAACATACAAAATGCTGTTTTCAAGTATTTAAATTGTCATATTCATGTTTCTGTCGTGTATAATAGCTAATGTTGGTGAAAGCAAGATAAAAATGCTGTTTTAAGCATGCAAAAGCATACAAAACACCGTTTTCAAGTATTTAAACTGTCATATTCATGTATATGTCGTGCGTGATGGCTTATGTTTGCAAAATCAAGATAAAATAGCTGTTTTCAGCCTGCAAAAACATACAAAATGCTGTTTTCAAGTATATAAACTGTCATATTCATGTTTCTGTCGTCTATAATAGTTAATGTTGTTAAAAGCAAGATAAAAATGCTGTCTTAAGCATGCAAAAGCAAACAAAACACCGTTTTCAAGTATTTAACTGTTATATTCATGTTCCTGTCGTGTATAATAGCTAATGTTGGTGAAAGCAAGATAAAAATGCTGTTTTAAGCATGCAAAAGCATACAAAACAACGTTTTCAAGTATTTAAACTGTCATATTCAGGTTTCTGTCGTGCATAATAGCTAATATTGGTGAAAGCAAGATAAAAATGCTGTTTTAAGCATGCAAAAGCATACAAAACACCGTTTTCAAGTATTTTCACAGTCATATTCATGTATATGTCGTGTGTAATGGCTTATGTTTGCAAAATCAAGATAAAATAGCTGTTTTCAGCTTGCAAAAACATACAAAATGCTGTTATAAAGTATTTAAACTGTCATATTCATGTTTCTGTCGTGTATAATAGCTAATGTTGGTGAAAGCAAGATAAAAATGCTGTTTTAAGCATACAAAAACATACAAAACACCGTTTTCAAGTATTTAAACTGTCATATTCATGTATATGTCTTGTGTAAAGGCTTATGTTTGCAAAATCAAGATAAAATAGCTGTTTTCAGCTTGCAAAAACATACAAAATGCTGTTTTCAAGTATATAAATTGTCATATTCATGTATATGTCGTGTGTAATGGCTAATGTTGTTGAAATCAAGATAAAATTGCGGTTTTAAGCATGCAAAAGCATACAAAACACCGTTTTTAAGTATTTAAACTATCATATTCATGTATATGTCGTGTGTAATGGCTTATGTTTGCAAAATCAAGATAAAATAGCTGTTTTCAACTTGCAAAAACATACAAAATGCTGTTTTCAAGTATTTAAACTGTCATATTCATGTTTCTGTCGTGTATAATAGCTAATGTTGGTGAAAGCAAGATAAAAATGCTGTTTTAAGCATGCAAAAACAAACAAAACACCGTTTTCAAGTATTTAAACTGTCATATTCATGTATATGTCGTGTGTAATGGCTTATGTTTGCAAAATCAAGATAAAATAGTTGTTTTCAGCTTGCAAAAACATACAAAATGCTGTTTTCAAGTATTTAAACTGTCATATTCATGTTTCTGTCGTATATAATAGCTAATGATGGTGGAAGCAAGATAAAAATGCTGTTTTAAGCATGCAAAAGCATACAAAACACCGTTTTCAAGTATTTAAACTGTAATATTCATGTTTCTGTCTTGTATAATAGCTAATGTTGGTGAAAGTAAGACAAAAATGCTGTTTTAAGCATGCAAAAGCATACAAAACACCGTTTTCAAGTATTTAAACTATCACATTCATGTATATGTCATGTGTAATGGCTTATGTTTGCAAAATCAAGATAAAATAGCTGTTTTCAGCTCGCAAAAACATACAAAATGCTGTTTTCAAGTATTTAAACTGTCATATTCATATTTCTGTCGTGTATAATAGCTAATGTTTGTGAAAGCAAGATAAAAATGCTGTTTTAAGCATACAAAAACATACAAAACACCGTTTTTAAGTATTTAAACTGTCACATTCATGTATATGTCATGTGTAATGGCTTATGTTTGCAAAATCAAGATAAAATAGCTGTTTTCAGTTCGCAAATACATACAAAATGCTGTTTTCAAGTATTTAAACTGTCATATCCATGTTTCTGTCGTGTATAATAGCTAATGTTGGTGAAAGCAAAATAAAAATGCTGTTTTAAGCATGCAAAAGCATAAAAAACACCGTTTTCAAGTATTTAATTTGTCATATTCATGTTTCTGTCGTGTATAATAGCTAACGTTGGTGAAAGCAAGATAAAAATGCTGTTTTGAGCATGCAAAAGCATACAAAACACCGTTTTAAGTATTTAAACTGTCATATTCATGTATATGTCGTGTGTAATGGCTTATGTTTGCAAAATCAAGATAAATAGCTGTTTTCAGCTTGCAAAACATACAAAATGCTGTTTTCAAGTATATAAACTGTCATATTCATGTTTCTGTCGTCTATAATAGTTAATGTTGTTAAAAGCAAGATAAAAATGCTGTCTTAAGCATGCAAAAGCAAACAAAACATCGTTTTCAAGTATTTAACTGTCATATTCATGTTCCTGTCGTGTATAATAGCTAATGTTGGTGAAAGCAAGATAAAAAAGCTGTTTTAAGCATGCAAAAGCATACAAAACAACGTTTTCAAGTATTTAAACTGTCATATTCAGGTTTCTGTCGTGCATAATAGCTAATATTGGTGAAAGCAAGATAAAAATGCTGTTTTAAGCATGCAAAAGCATACAAAACACCGTTTTCAAGTATTTAAACTGTCATATTCATGCATATGTCGTGCGTAATGTATAATGTTTGCAAAATCGAGATAAAATAGCAGTTTTCAGCTTGCAAAAACATACAAAATGCTGTTTTCAAGTATTTAAACTGTCATATTCATGTATATGTCGTGTGTAATGGCTTATGTTTGCAAAATCAAGATAAAATAGCTGTTTTCAGCTTGCGAAAACATAGAAAATGCCGTTTTCAAGTATTTAAACTGTCATATTCATGTTTCTGTCGTGTATAATAGCTAATGTTGGTGAAAGCAAGATAAAAATGCTGTTTTAAGCATGCAAAAGCATACAAAACACCGTTTTCAAGTATTTTCACAGTCATATTCATGAATATGTCGTGTGTTATGGCTTATGTTTGCAAAATCAAGATAAAACAGCTGTTTTCAGCTTGCAAAAACATACAAAATGCTGTTTTCAAGTATATAAACTGTCATATTCATGTTTCTGTCGTCTATAATAGTTAATGTTGTTAAAAGCAAGATAAAAATGCTGTCTTAAGCATGCAAAAGCAAACAAAACACCGTTTTCAAGTATTTAACTGTCATATTCATGTTCCTGTCGTGTATAATAGCTAATGTTGGTGAAAGCAAGATAAAAATGCTGTTTTAAGCATGCAAAAGCAAACAAAACACCGTTTTCAAGTATTTAACTGTCATATTCATGTTCCTGTCGTGTATAATAGCTAATGTTGGTGAAAGCAAGATAAAAATGCTGTTTTAAGCATGCAAAAGCATACAAAACAACGTTTTCAAGTATTTAAACTGTCATATTCAGGTTTCTGTCGTGCATAATAGCTAATATTGGTGAAAGCAAGATAAAAATGCTGTTTTAAGCATGCAAAAGCATACAAAACACCGTTTTCAAGTATTTTCACAGTCATATTCATGAATATGTCGTGTGTAATGGCTTATGTTTGCAAAATCAAGATAAAATAGCTGTTTTTAGCTTGCAAAAACATACAAAATGCTGTTTTAAAGTATTTAAACTGTCATATTCATGTTTCTGTCGTGTATAATAGCTAATGTTGGTGAAAGCAAGATAAAAATGCTGTTTTAAGCATACAAAAACATACAAAACACCGTTTTCAAGTATTTAAACTGTCATATTCATGTATATGTCGTGTGTAAAGGCTTATGTTTGCAAAATCAAGATAAAATAGCTGTTTTCAGCTTGCAAAAACATACAAAATGCTGTTTTCAAGTATATAAATTGTCATATTCATGTTTCTGTCGTGTATAATAGCTAATGTTGGTGAAAGCAAGATAAAAGTGCTGTTTTAAGCATGCAAAAGCATACAAAACACCGTTTTCCAGTATTTAAACTGTCATATTCATGTTTCTGTCGTGTATAATAGCTAATGTTGGTGAAAGCAAGATAAAAATGCTGTTTTAAGCATACAAAAACATACAAAACACCGTTTTTAAGTATTTAAACTGTCATATTCATGTACATGTCGTGTGTAATGGCTTTTGTTTGCAAAATTAAGATAAGATAGCTGTTTTCAGCTTGCAAAAACATACAAAATGCTGTTTTCAAATATTTAAACTGTAATATTCATGTTTCTGTCGTATATAATAGCTAATGTTGGTGAAAGCAAGATAAAAATGCTGTTTTAAGCATGCAAAAGCATAATTAACACCGTTTTCAAGTATTTAAATTGTCATATTCATGTTTCTGTCGTGTATAATAGCTAATGTTGGTGAAAGCAAGATAAAAATGCTGTTTTGAGCATGCAAAGGCATACAAAACACCATTTTCAAGTATTTAAACTGTCATATTCATGTATATGTCGTGTGTAATGGCTTATGTTTGCAAAATCAAGATAAATAGCTGTTTTCAGCTTGCAAAAACATACAAAATGCTGTTTTCAAGTATTTAAGCTGTCATATTCTTGTTCCTGTAGTGTATAATAGCTAATGTTGGTGAAAGCAAGATTAAAATGCTGTTTTAAGCATGCAAAAGCATACAAAACAACGTTTTCAAGTATTTAAACTGTCATATTCAGGTTTCTGTCGTGCATAATAGCTAATATTGGTGAAAGCAAGATAAAAATGCTGTTTTAAGCATGCAAAAGCATACAAAACACCGTTTTCAAGTATTTTCACAGTCATATT
>CAWWDY010002256.1:0-34747 GCA_963942605.1 Poecilus cupreus | reverse complement strand
AATAGTTAAAAACAACGTTTTTCTATGTTTTTTCATGTATAAAACAGCAATTTTATCGTCATTTCTCATAAATCGCCGTTTCACACGAAAGAAACATGAATTTATCAGTTTGAATAGTTCAAAACAGAGTTTTTCTATGTTTTTGCGAGTTTAAAACAACAGTTTTATCGTCATTTCTCATAAATCGCCGTTTCACACGAAAGAAACATGAATTTGTCAGTTTGAATAGTTGAAAACAGCGTTTTTCTATGTTTTTGCAAGTTTAAAACAGCAATTTTATCGTCATTTCTCATAAATCGCCGTTTCACACGAAAGAAACATGAATTTATCAGTTTGAATAGTTAAAAACAGCGTTTTTCTATGTTTTTGCAAGTTTAAAACAGCAATTTTATCGTCATTTCTCATAAATCCCCGTTTCACACGAAAGAAACATGAATTTATCAGTTTGAATAGTTCAAAACAGCGTTTTTATATGTTTTTGCAAGTTTAAAAACAGCAGTTTTATCGTGATTTCACAAAAATCCACCGTTTTGAACGAAAGAAACCTGAATTTATCAGTTTGAATAGTTAAAAACAGCGTTTTTCTATGTTTTTGCAAGTTTAAAACAGCAATTTTATCGTCATTTCTCATAAATCGCCGTTTCACACGAAAGAAACATGAATTTATCAGTTTGAATAGTTAAAAACAGCGTTTTTCTATGTTTTTGCAAGTTTAAAACAGCAATTTTATCGTCATTTCTCATAAATCGCCGTTTCACACGAAAGAAACATGAATTTGTCAGTTTGAATAGTTCAAAACAGCGTTTTTCTATGTTTTTGCAAGTTTAAAACAGCAATTTTAGCGTCATTTCTCATAAATCGCCGTTTTACACGAAAGAAACATGAATTTGTCAGTTTGAATAGTTCAAAACAGCGTTTATCTATGTTTTTTCATGTTTAAAACAGCAATTTTATCGTCATTTCTCATAAATCGCCGTTTCACACGAAAGAAACATGAATTTGTCAGTTTGAATAGTTGAAAACAGCGTTTTTCTATGTTTTTGCAAGTTTAAAACAGCAATTTTATCGTCATTTCTCATAAATCGCCGTTTCACACGAAAGAAACATGAATTTGTCAGTTTGAATAGTTAAAAACAGCGTTTTTCTATGTTTTTGCAAGTTTAAAACAGCAATTTTATCGTCATTTCTCATAAATCGCCGTTTCACACGAAAGAAACATGAATTTATCAGTTTGAATAGTAAAAAAACAGCGTTTTTCTATGTTTTTGCAAGTTTAAAACAGCATTTTTATCGTCATTTCTCATAAATCGCCGTTTCACACGTAAGAAACATGAATTTGTCAGTTTGAATAGTTAAAAACAGCGTTTTTCTATGTTTTTGCAAGTTTAAAACAGCAATTTTATCGTCATTTCTCATAAATCGCCGTTTCACACGAAAGAAACATGAATTTATCAGTTTTGAATAGTAAAAAACAGCGTTTTTTCTATGTTTTTGCAAGTTTAAAACAGCAATTTTATCGTCATTTCTCATAAATCGCCGTTTCACACGAAAGAAACATGAATTTGTCAGTTTTGAATAGTTCAAAACAGCATTTTTCTATGTTTTTGCAAGTTTAAAACAGCAATTTTATCGTCATTTCTCATAAATCGCCGTTTAACACGAAAGAAACATGAATTTGTCAGTTTGAATAGTTCAAAACAGCGTTTTTCTATGTTTTTTTCATGTTTAAAACAGCAATTTTATCGTCATTTCTCATAAATCGCCGTTTCACACGAAAAAAACATGAATTTGTCAGTTTGAATAGTTAAAAACAGCGTTTTTCTATGTTTTTGCAAGTTTTAAAACAGCAATTTTATCGTCATTTCTCATAAATCGCCGTTTCACACGAAAGAAACATGAATTTATCAGTTTGAATAGTTCAAAACAGAGTTTTTCTATGTTTTTGCAAGTTTAAAACAACAGTTTTATCGTGATTTCACAAAAATCCACCGTTTCGAACGAAAGAAACCTGAATTTATCAGTTTGAATAGTTAAAAACAGCGTTTTTCTATGTTTTTGCAAGTTTAAAACAGCAATTTTATCGTCATTTCTCATAAATCGCCGTTTCACACGAAAGAAACATGAATTTATCAGTTTGAATAGTTAAAAACAGCGTTTTTCTATGTTTTTGCAAGTTTAAAACAGCAATTTTATCGTCATTTCTCATAAATCCCCGTTTCACACGAAAGAAACATGAATTTATCAGTTTGAATAGTTCAAAACAGCGTTTTTATATGTTTTTGCAAGTTTAAAACAGCAGTTTTATCGTGATTTCACAAAAATCCACCGTTTTGAACGAAAGAAACCTGAATTTATCAGTTTGAATAGTTATAACAGCGTTTTTCTATGTTTTTGCAAGTTAAAAACAGCAATTTTATCGTCATTTCTCATAAATCGCCGTTTCGCACGAAAGAAACATGAATTTATCAGTTTGAATAGTTAAAAACAGCGTTTTTCTATGTTTTTGCAAGTTTAAAACAGCAATTTTATCGTCATTTCTCATAAATCACCGTTTCACACGAAAGAAACATGAATTTGTCAGTTTGAATAGTTCAAAACAGCGTTTTTCTATGTTTTTGCAAGTTTAAAACAGCAATTTTAGCGTCATTTCTCATAAATCGCCGTTTTACACGAAAGAAACATGAATTTGTCAGTTTGAATAGTTCAAAACAGCGTTTATCTATGTTTTTTTCATGCTTAAAACAGCAATTTTATCGTCATTTCTCATAAATCGCCGTTTCACACGAAAGAAACATGAATTTGTCAGTTTGAATAGTTGAAAACAGCGTTTTTCTATGTTTTTGCAAGTTTAAAACAGCAATTTTATCGTCATTTCTCATAAATCGCCGTTTCACACGAAAGAAATATGAATTTGTCAGTTTTGAATAGTTAAAAAACAGCGTTTTTCTATGTTTTTGCAAGTTTAAAACAGCAATTTTATCGTCATTTCTCATAAATCGCCGTTTCACACGAAAGAAACATGAATTTATCAGTTTGAATAGTAAAAAACAGCGTTTTTTCTATGTTTTTGCAAGTTTAAAACAGCAATTTTATCGTCATTTCTCATAAATCGCCGTTTCACACGAAAGAAACATGAATTTGTCAGTTTGAATAGTTCAAAACAGCATTTTTCTATGTTTTTGCAAGTTTAAAACAGGCAATTTTATCGTCATTTCTCATAAATCGCCGTTTAACACGAAAGAAACATGAATTTGTCAGTTTGAATAGTTCAAAACAGCGTTTTTCTATGTTTTTTTCATGTTTAAAACAGCAATTTTATCGTCATTTCTCATAAATCGCCGTTTCACACGAAAAAAAACATGAATTTGTCAGTTTGAATAGTTAAAAACAGCGTTTTTCTATGTTTTTGCAAGTTTAAAACAGCAATTTTATCGTCATTTCTCATAAATCGCCGTTTCACACGAAAGAAACATGAATTTATCAGTTTGAATAGTTCAAAACAGAGTTTTTCTATGTTTTTGCAAGTTTAAAACAACAGTTTTATCGTGATTTCACAAAAATCCACCGTTTCGAACGAAAGAAACCTGAATTTATCAGTTTGAATAGTTAAAAACAGCGTTTTTCTATGTTTTTGCAAGTTTAAAACAGCAATTTTATCGTCATTTCTCATAAATCGCCGTTTCACACGAAAGAAACATGAATTTATCAGTTTGAATAGTTAAAAACAGCGTTTTTCTATGTTTTTGCAAGTTTTAAAACAGCAATTTTATCGTCATTTCTCATAAATCCCCGTTTCACACGAAAGAAACATGAATTTATCAGTTTGAATAGTTCAAAACAGCGTTTTTATATGTTTTTGCAAGTTTAAAACAGCAGTTTTATCGTGAATTTCACAAAAATCCACCGTTTTGAACGAAAGAAACCTGAATTTATCAGTTTGAATAGTTATAAACAGCGTTTTTCTATGTTTTTGCAAGTTAAAAACAGCAATTTTATCGTCATTTCTCATAAATCGCCGTTTCGCACGAAAGAAACATGAATTTATCAGTTTGAATAGTTAAAAACAGCGTTTTTCTATGTTTTTGCAAGTTTAAAACAGCAATTTTATCGTCATTTCTCATAAATCACCGTTTCACACGAAAGAAACATGAATTTGTCAGTTTGAATAGTTCAAAACAGCGTTTTTCTATGTTTTTGCAAGTTTAAAACAGCAATTTTAGCGTCATTTCTCATAAATCGCCGTTTTACACGAAAGAAACATGAATTTGTCAGTTTGAATAGTTCAAAACAGCGTTTATCTATGTTTTTTCATGCTTAAAACAGCAATTTTATCGTCATTTCTCATAAATCGCCGTTTCACACGAAAGAAACATGAATTTGTCAGTTTGAATAGTTGAAAACAGCGTTTTTCTATGTTTTTGCAAGTTTAAAACAGCAATTTTATCGTCATTTCTCATAAATCGCCGTTTCACACGAAAGAAATATGAATTTGTCAGTTTGAATAGTTAAAAACAGCGTTTTTCTATGTTTTTGCAAGTTTAAAACAGCAATTTTATCGTCATTTCTCATAAATCGCCGTTTCACACGAAAGAAACATGAATTTATCAGTTTGAATAGTAAAAAACAGCGTTTTTCTATGTTTTTGCAAGTTTAAAACAGCAATATAATCGTCATTTCTCATAAATCGCCGTTTCACACGAAAGAAACATGAATTTATCAGTTTGAATAGTAAAAAACATCGTTTTTCTATGTTTTTGCAAGTTTAAAACAGCAATTTTATCGTCATTTCTCATAAATCGCCGTTTCACACGAAAGAAACATGAATTTGTCAGTTTGAATAGTTCAAAACAGCATTTTTCTATGTTTTTGCAAGTTTAAAACAGCAATTTTATCGTCATTTCTCATAAATCGCCGTTTAACACGAAAGAAACATGAATTTGTCAGTTTGAATAGTTCAAAACAGCGTTTTTCTATGTTTTTTCATGTTTAAAACAGCAATTTTATCGTCATTTCTCATAAATCGCCGTTTCACACGAAAAAAACATGAATTTGTCAGTTTGAATAGTTAAAAACAGCGTTTTTCTATGTTTTTGCAAGTTTAAAACAGCAATTTTATCGTCATTTCTCATAAATCGCCGTTTCACACGAAAGAAACATGAATTTATCAGTTTGAATAGTTCAAAACAGAGTTTTTCTATGTTTTTGCAAGTTTAAAACAACAGTTTTATCGTGATTTCACAAAAATCCACCGTTTCGAACGAAAGAAACCTGAATTTATCAGTTTGAATAGTTAAAAACAGCGTTTTTCTATGTTTTTGCAAGTTTAAAACAGCAATTTTATCGTCATTTCTCATAAATCGCCGTTTCACACGAAAGAAACATGAATTTATCAGTTTGAATAGTTAAAAACAGCGTTTTTCTATGTTTTTGCAAGTTTAAAACAGCAATTTTATCGTCATTTCTCATAAATCCCCGTTTCACACGAAAGAAACATGAATTTATCAGTTTGAATAGTTCAAAACAGCGTTTTTATATGTTTTTGCAAGTTTAAAACAGCAGTTTTATCGTGATTTCACAAAAATCCACCGTTTTGAACGAAAGAAACCTGAATTTATCAGTTTGAATAGTTATAAACAGCGTTTTTCTATGTTTTTGCAAGTTAAAAACAGCAATTTTATCGTCATTTCTCATAAATCGCCGTTTCGCACGAAAGAAACATGAATTTATCAGTTTGAATAGTTAAAAACAGCGTTTTTCTATGTTTTTGCAAGTTTAAAACAGCAATTTTATCGTCATTTCTCATAAATCGCCGTTTCACACGAAAGAAACATGAATTTGTCAGTTTGAATAGTTCAAAACAGCGTTTTTCTATGTTTTTGCAAGTTTAAAACAGCAATTTTAGTGTCATTTCTCATAAATCGCCGTTTTACACGAAAGAAACATGAATTTGTCAGTTTGAATAGTTCAAAACAGCGTTTATCTATGTTTTTTCATGTTTAAAACAGCAATTTTATCGTCATTTCTCATAAATCGCCGTTTCACACGAAAGAAACATGAATTTGTCAGTTTGAATAGTTGAAAACAGCGTTTTTCTATGTTTTTGCAAGTTTAAAACAGCAATTTTATCGTCATTTCTCATAAATCGCCGTTTCACACGAAAGAAATATGAATTTGTCAGTTTGAATAGTTAAAAACAGCGTTTTTCTATGTTTTTGCAAGTTTAAAACAGCAATTTTATCGTCATTTCTCATAAATCGCCGTTTCACACGAAAGAAACATGAATTTATCAGTTTGAATAGTAAAAAACAGCGTTTTTCTATGTTTTTGCAAGTTTAAAACAGCAATATAATCGTCATTTCTCATAAATCGCCGTTTCACACGAAAGAAACATGAATTTGTCAGTTTGAATAGTTAAAAACAGCGTTTTTCTATGTTTTTGCAAGTTTAAAACAGCAATTTTATCGTCATTTCTCATAAATCGCCGTTTCACACGAAAGAAACATGAATTTATCAGTTTGAATAGTATAAAACAGCGTTTTTCTATGTTTTTGCAAGTTTAAAACAGCAATTTTATCGTCATTTCTCATAAATCGCCGTTTCACACGAAAAAAAACATGAATTTGTCAGTTTGAATAGTTCAAAACAGCGTTTTTCTATGTTTTTTCATGTTTAAAACAGCAATTTTATCGTCATTTCTCATAAATCGCCGTTTCACACGAAAAAAACATGAATTTGTCAGTTTGAATTGTTAAAAACAGCGTTTTTCTATGTTTTTTCATGTTTAAAACAGCAATTTTATCGTCATTTCTCATAAATCGCCGTTTCACACGAAAAAAACATGAATTTGTCAGTTTGAATTGTTAAAAACAGCGTTTTTCTATGTTTTTTCATGTTTAAAACAGCAATTTTATCGTCATTTCTCATAAATCGTCGTTTCACACGAAAGAAACATGAATTTATCAGTTTGAATAGTTCAAAGCAGAGTTTTTCTATGTTGTTGCAAGTTTAAAACAACAGTTTTATCGTGATTTCACAAAAATCCACCGTTTCGAACGAAAGAAACCTGAATTTATCAAATTGAATAGTTAAAAACAGCGTTTTTCTATGTTTTTGCAAGTTTAAAACAGCAATTTTATCGTCATTTCTCATAAATCGCCGTTTCACACGAAAGAAACATGAATTTATCAGTTTGAATAGTTAAAAACAGCGTTTTTCTATGTTTTTGCAAGTTTAAAACAGGAATTTTATCGTCTTTTCTCATAAATCGCCGTTTCACACGAAAGAAACATGAATTTGTCAGTTTGAATAGTTCAAAACAGCGTTTATCTATGTTTTTTCATGTTTAAAACAGCAATTTTATCGTCATTTCTCATAAATCGCCGTTTCACACGAAAGAAACATGAATTTGTCAGTTTGAATAGTTGAAAACAGCGTTTTTCTATGTTTTTGCAAGTTTAAAACAGCAATTTTATCGTCATTTCTCATAAATCGCCGTTTCACACGAAAGAAACATGAATTTGTCAGTTTGAATAGTTAAAAACAGCGTTTTTCTATGTTTTTGCAAGTTTAAAACAGCAATTTTATCGTCATTTCTCATAAATCGCCGTTTCACACGAAAGAAACATGAATTTATCAGTTTGAATAGTAAAAAACAGCGTTTTTCTATGTTTTTGCAAGTTTAAAACAGCAATTTTATCGTCATTTCTCATAAATCGCCGTTTCACACGAAAGAAACATGAATTTGTCAGTTTGAATAGTTCAAAACAGCATTTTTCTATGTTTTTGCAAGTTTAAAACAGCAATTTTATCGTCATTTCTCATAAATCGCCGTTTCACACGAAAGAAACATGAATTTGTCAGTTTGAATAGTTCAAAACAGCGTTTTTCTATGTTTTTTCATGTTTAAAACAGCAATTTTATCGTCATTTCTCATAAATCGCCGTTTCACACGAAAAAAACATGAATTTGTCAGTTTGAATAGTAAAAAACAGCGTTTTTCTATGTTTTTGCAAGTTTAAAACAGCAATTTTATCGTCATTTCTCATAAATCGCCGTTTCACACGAAAGAAACATGAATTTATCAGTTTGAATAGTTCAAAACAGAGTTTTTCTATGTTTTTGCAAGTTTAAAACAACAGTTTTATCGTGATTTCACAAAAATCCACCGTTTCGAACGAAAGAAACCTGAATTTATCAGTTTGAATAGTTAAAAACAGCGTTTTTCTATGTTTTTGCAAGTTTAAAACAGCAATTTTATCGTCATTTCTCATAAATCGCCGTTTCACACGAAAGAAACATGAATTTATCAGTTTGAATAGTTAAAAACAGCGTTTTTCTATGTTTTTGCAAGTTTAAAACAGCAATTTTATCGTCATTTCTCATAAATCCCCGTTTCACACGAAAGAAACATGAATTTATCAGTTTGAATAGTTCAAAACAGCGTTTTTATATGTTTTTGCAAGTTTAAAACAGCAGTTTTATCGTGATTTCACAAAAATCCACCGTTTTGAACGAAAGAAACCTGAATTTATCAGTTTGAATAGTTATAAACAGCGTTTTTCTATGTTTTTGCAAGTTTAAAACAGCAATTTTATCGTCATTTCTCATAAATCGCCGTTTCACACGAAAGAAACATGAATTTATCAGTTTGAATAGTTAAAAACAGCGTTTTTCTATGTTTTTGCAAGTTTAAAACAGCAATTTTATCGTCATTTCTCATAAATCGCCGTTTCACACGAAAGAAACATGAATTTGTCAGTTTGAATAGTTCAAAACAGCGTTTTTCTATGTTTTTGCAAGTTTAAAACAGCAATTTTAGCGTCATTTCTCATAAATCGCCGTTTTACACGAAAGAAACATGAATTTGTCAGTTTGAATAGTTCAAAACAGCGTTTATCTATGTTTTTTCATGTTTAAAACAGCAATTTTATCGTCATTTCTCATAAATCGCCGTTTCACACGAAAGAAACATGAATTTGTCAGTTTGAATAGTTGAAAACAGCGTTTTTCTATGTTTTTGCAAGTTTAAAACAGCAATTTTATCGTCATTTCTCATAAATCGCCGTTTCACACGAAAGAAACATGAATTTGTCAGTTTGAATAGTTAAAAACAGCGTTTTTCTATGTTTTTGCAAGTTTAAAAGAGCAATTTTATCGTCATTTCTCATAAATCGCCGTTTCACACGAAAGAAACATGAATTTATCAGTTTGAATAGTAAAAAACAGCGTTTTTCTATGTTTTTGCAAGTTTAAAACAGCAATATAATCGTCATTTCTCATAAATCGCCGTTTCACACGAAAGAAACATGAATTTGTCAGTTTGAATAGTTAAAAACAGCGTTTTTCTATGTTTTTGCAAGTTTAAAACAGCAATTTTATCGTCATTTCTCATAAATCGCCGTTTCACACGAAAGAAACATGAATTTATCAGTTTGAATAGTATAAAACAGCGTTTTTCTATGTTTTTGCAAGTTTAAAACAGCAATTTTATCGTCATTTCTCATAAATCGCCGTTTCACACGAAAAAAACATGAATTTGTCAGTTTGAATAGTTCAAAACAGCGTTTTTCTATGTTTTTTCATGTTTAAAACAGCAATTTTATCGTCATTTCTCATAAATCGCCGTTTCACACGAAAAAAACATGAATTTGTCAGTTTGAATTGTTAAAAACAGCGTTTTTCTATGTTTTTTCATGTTTAAAACAGCAATTTTATCGTCATTTCTCATAAATCGCCGTTTCACACGAAAGAAACATGAATTTATCAGTTTGAATAGTTCAAAGCAGAGTTTTTCTATGTTGTTGCAAGTTTAAAACAACAGTTTTATCGTGATTTCACAAAAATCCACCGTTTCGAACGAAAGAAACCTGAATTTATCAGTTTGAATAGTTAAAAACAGCGTTTTTCTATGTTTTTGCAAGTTTAAAACAGCAATTTTATCGTCATTTCTCATAAATCGCCGTTTCACACGAAAGAAACATGAATTTATCAGTTTGAATAGTTAAAAACAGCGTTTTTCTATGTTTTTGCAAGTTTAAAACAGGAATTTTATCGTCATTTCTCATAAATCGCCGTTTCACACGAAAGAAACATGAATTTATCAGTTTGAATAGTTCAAAACAGCGTTTTTCTATGTTTTTGCAAGTTTAAAACAGCAATTTTATCGTCATTTCTCATAAATCGCCGTTTCACACGAAAGAAACATGAATTTGTCAGTTTGAATAGTTCAAAACAGCGTTTTTCTATGTTTTTGCAAGTTTAAAACAGCAATTTTATCGTCATTTCTCATAAATCGCCGTTTCACACGAAAGAAACATGAATTTATCAGTTTGAATAGTTAAAAACAGCGTTTTTCTATGTTTTTGCAAGTTTAAAACAGGAATTTTATCGTCTTTTCTCATAAATCGCCGTTTCACACGAAAGAAACATGAATTTGTCAGTTTGAATAGTTCAAAACAGCGTTTATCTATGTTTTTTCATGTTTAAAACAGCAATTTTATCGTCATTTCTCATAAATCGCCGTTTCACACGAAAGAAACATGAATTTGTCAGTTTGAATAGTTAAAAACAGCGTTTTTCTATGTTTTTGCAAGTTTAAAACAGCAATTTTATCGTCATTTCTCATAAATCGCCGTTTCACACGAAAGAAACATGAATTTGTCAGTTTGAATAGTTAAAAACAGCGTTTTTCTATGTTTTTGCAAGTTTAAAACAGCAATTTTATCGTCATTTCTCATAAATCGCCGTTTCACACGAAAGAAACATGAATTTATCAGTTTGAATAGTAAAAAACAGCGTTTTTCTATGTTTTTGCAAGTTTAAAACAGCAATTTTATCGTCATTTCTCATAAATCGCCGTTTCACACGAAAAAAACATGAATTTGTCAGTTTGAATAGTTAAAAACAGCATTTTTCTATGTTTTTGCAAGTTTAAAACAGCAATTTTATCGTCATTTCTCATAAATCCCCGTTTCACACGAAAGAAACATGAATTTATCAGTTTGAATAGTTCAAAACAGCGTTTTTATATGTTTTTGCAAGTTTAAAACAGCAGTTTTATCGTGATTTCACAAAAATCCACCGTTTTGAACGAAAGAAACCTGAATTTATCAGTTTGAATAGTTATAAACAGCGTTTTTCTATGTTTTTGCAAGTTTAAAACAGCAATTTTATCGTCATTTCTCATAAATCGCCGTTTCACACGAAAGAAACATGAATTTATCAGTTTGAATAGTTAAAAACAGCGTTTTTCTATGTTTTTGCAAGTTTAAAACAGCAATTTTATCGTCATTTCTCATAAATCGCCGTTTCACACGAAAGAAACATGAATTTGTCAGTTTGAATAGTTCAAAACAGCGTTTTTCTATGTTTTTGCAAGTTTAAAACAGCAATTTTAGCGTCATTTCTCATAAATCGCCGTTTTACACGAAAGAAACATGAATTTGTCAGTTTGAATAGTTCAAAACAGCGTTTATCTATGTTTTTTCATGTTTAAAACAGCAATTTTATCGTCATTTCTCATAAATCGCCGTTTCACACGAAAGAAACATGAATTTGTCAGTTTGAATAGTTGAAAACAGCGTTTTTCTATGTTTTTGCAAGTTTAAAACAGCAATTTTATCGTCATTTCTCATAAATCGCCGTTTCACACGAAAGAAACATGAATTTGTCAGTTTGAATAGTTAAAAACAGCGTTTTTCTATGTTTTTGCAAGTTTAAAACAGCAATTTTATCGTCATTTCTCATAAATCGCCGTTTCACACGAAAGAAACATGAATTTATCAGTTTGAATAGTAAAAAACAGCGTTTTTCTATGTTTTTGCAAGTTTAAAACAGCAATATAATCGTCATTTCTCATAAATCGCCGTTTCACACGAAAGAAACATGAATTTGTCAGTTTGAATAGTTAAAAACAGCGTTTTTCTATGTTTTTGCAAGTTTAAAACAGCAATTTTATCGTCATTTCTCATAAATCGCCGTTTCACACGAAAGAAACATGAATTTATCAGTTTGAATAGTATAAAACAGCGTTTTTCTATGTTTTTGCAAGTTTAAAACAGCAATTTTATCGTCATTTCTCATAAATCGCCGTTTCACACGAAAAAAACATGAATTTGTCAGTTTGAATAGTTCAAAACAGCGTTTTTCTATGTTTTTTCATGTTTAAAACAGCAATTTTATCGTCATTTCTCATAAATCGCCGTTTCACACGAAAAAAACATGAATTTGTCAGTTTGAATTGTTAAAAACAGCGTTTTTCTATGTTTTTTCATGTTTAAAACAGCAATTTTATCGTCATTTCTCATAAATCGCCGTTTCACACGAAAGAAACATGAATTTATCAGTTTGAATAGTTCAAAGCAGAGTTTTTCTATGTTGTTGCAAGTTTAAAACAGCAGTTTTATCGTGATTTCACAAAAATCCACCGTTTCGAACGAAAGAAACCTGAATTTATCAGTTTGAATAGTTAAAAACAGCGTTTTTCTATGTTTTTGCAAGTTTAAAACAGCAATTTTATCGTCATTTCTCATAAATCGCCGTTTCACACGAAAGAAACATGAATTTATCAGTTTGAATAGTTAAAAACAGCGTTTTTCTATGTTTTTGCAAGTTTAAAACAGGAATTTTATCGTCATTTCTCATAAATCGCCGTTTCACACGAAAGAAACATGAATTTATCAGTTTGAATAGTTCAAAACAGCGTTTTTCTATGTTTTTGCAAGTTTAAAACAGCAATTTTATCGTCATTTCTCATAAATCGCCGTTTCACACGAAAGAAACATGAATTTGTCAGTTTGAATAGTTCAAAACAGCGTTTTTCTATGTTTTTGCAAGTTTAAAACAGCAATTTTAGCGTCATTTCTCATAAATCGCCTTTTCACACGAAAGAAACATGAATTTGTCAGTTTGAATAGTTCAAAACAGCGTTTATCTATGTTTTTTCATGTTTAAAACAGCAATTTTATTGTCATTTCTCAAAAATCGCCGGTTCACACGAAAGAAACATGAATTTGTCAGTTTGAATAGTTAAAAACAGCGTTTTTCTATGTTTTTGCAAGTTTAAAACAGCAATTTTATCGTCATTTCTCATAAATCGCCGTTTCACATGAAAGAAACATGAATTTGTCAGTTTGAATAGTTAAAAACAGCGTTTTTCTATGTTTTTGCAAGTTTAAAACAGCAATTTTATCGTCATTTCTCATAAATCGCCGTTTCACACGAAAGAAACATGAATTTGTCAGTTTGAATAGTTAAAAACAGCGTTTTTCTATGTTTTTGCAAGTTTAAAACAGCAATTTTATCGTCATTTCTCATAAATCGCCGTTTCACACGAAAGAAACATGAATTTTTAAGTTTGAATAGTAAAAAACAGCGTTTTTCTATGTTTTTGCAAGTTTAAAACAGCAATTTTATCGTCATTTCTCATAAATCGCCGTTTCACACGAAAGAAACATGAATTTGTCAGTTTGAATAGTTCAAAACAGCGTTTTTCTATGTTTTTGCAAGTTTAAAACAGCAATTTTATCGTCATTTCTCATAAATCGCCGTTTCACACGAAAGAAACATGAATTTGTCAGTTTGAATAGTTCAAAACAGCGTTTTTCTATGTTTTTTCATGTTTAAAACAGCAATTTTATCGTCATTTCTCATAAATCGCCGTTTCACACGAAAAAAACATGAATTTGTCAGTTTGAATAGTTAAAAACAGCGTTTTTCTATGTTTTTGCAAGTTTAAAACAGCAATTTTATCGTCATTTCTCATAAATCGCCGTTTCACACGAAAGAAACATGAATTTGTCAGTTTGAATAGTTCAAAACAGCGTTTTTCTATGTTTTTTCATGTTTAAAACAGCAATTTTATCGTCATTTCTCATAAATCGCCGTTTCACACGAAAAAAACATGAATTTGTCAGTTTCAATAGTTAAAAACAGCGTTTTTCTATGTTTTTGCAAGTTTAAAACAGCAATTTTATCGTCATTTCTCATAAATCACCGTTTCACACGAAAGAAACATGAATTTATCAGTTTGAATAGTTCAAAACAGCGTTTTTCTATGTTTTTGCAAGTTTAAAACAGCAATTTTAGCGTCATTTCTCATAAATCGCCGTTTCACACGAAAGAAACATGAATTTGTCAGTTTGAATAGTTCAAAAAAGCGTTTATCTATGTTTTTTCATGTTTAAAACAGCAATTTTATCGTCATTTCTCATAAATCGCCGTTTCACACGAAAGAAACATGAATTTGTCAGTTTGAATAGTTGAAAACAGCGTTTTTCTATGTATTTGCAAGTTTAAAACAGCAATTTTATCGTCATTTCTCATAAATCGCCCTTTCACACGAAAGAAACATGAATTTGTCAGTTTGAATAGTTAAAAACAGCGTTTTTCTATGTTTTTGCAAGTTTAAAACAGCAATTTTATCGTCATTTCTCATAAATCGCCGTTTCACACGAAAGAAACATGAATTTTTAAGTTTGAATAGTAAAAAACAGCGTTTTTCTATGTTTTTGCAAGTTTAAAACAGCAATTTTATCGTCATTTCTCATAAATCGCCGTTTCACACGAAAGAAACATGAATTTGTCAGTTTGAATAGTTCAAAACAGCGTTTTTCTATGTTTTTGCAAGTTTAAAACAGCAATTTTATCGTCATTTCTCATAAATCGCCGTTTCACACGAAAGAAACATGAATTTGTCAGTTTGAATAGTTCAAAACAGCGTTTTTCTATGTTTTTTCATGTTTAAAACAGCAATTTTATCGTCATTTCTCATAAATCGCCGTTTCACACGAAAAAAACATGAATTTGTCAGTTTGAATAGTTAAAAACAGCGTTTTTCTATGTTTTTGCAAGTTTAAAACAGCAATTTTATCGTCATTTCTCATAAATCGCCGTTTCACACGAAAGAAACATGAATTTGTCAGTTTGAATAGTTCAAAACAGCGTTTTCTATGTTTTTTCATGTTTAAAACAGCAATTTTATCGTCATTTCTCATAAATCGCCGTTTCACACGAAAAAAACATGAATTTGTCAGTTTGAATAGTTAAAAACAGCGTTTTTCTATGTTTTTTCATGTTTAAAACAGCAATTTTATCGTCATTTCTCATAAATCGCCGTTTCACACGAAAGAAACATGAATTTATCAGTTTGAATAGTTCAAAGCAGAGTTTTTCTATGTTGTTGCAAGTTTAAAACAACAGTTTTATCGTGATTTCACAAAAATCCACCGTTTCGAACGAAAGAAACCTGAATTTATCAGTTTGAATAGTTAAAAACAGCGTTTTTCTATGTTTTTGCAAGTTTAAAACAGCAATTTTATCGTCATTTCTCATAAATCGCCGTTTCACACGAAAGAAACATGAATTTATCAGTTTGAATAGTTAAAAACAGCGTTTTTCTATGTTTTTGCAAGTTTAAAACAGCAATTTTATCGTCATTTCTCATAAATCGCCGTTCCACACGAAAGAAACATGAATTTATCAGTTTGAATAGTTCAAAACAGCGTTTTTATATGTTTTTGCAAGTTTAAAACAGCAGTTTTATCGTGATTTCACAAAAATCCACCGTTTTGAACGAAAGAAACCTGAATTTATCAGTTTGAATAGTTAAAAACAGCGTTTTTCTATGTTTTTGCAAGTTTAAAACAGCAATTTTATCGTCATTTCTCATAAATTGCCGTTTCACACGAAAGAAACATGAATTTATCAGTTTGAATATTTAAAAACAGCGTTTTTCTATGTTTTTGCAAGTTTAAAACAGCAATTTTATCGTCATTTCTCATAAATCGCCGTTTCACACGATAGAAACATGAATTTGTCAGTTTGAATAGTTCAAAACAGCGTTTTTCTATGTTTTTGCAAGTTTAAAACAGCAATTTTAGCGTCATTTCTCATAAATCGCCTTTTCACACGAAAGAAACATGAATTTGTCAGTTTGAATAGTTCAAAACAGCGTTTATCTATGTTTTTTCATGTTTAAAACAGCAATTTTATCGTCATTTCTCAAAAATCGCCGTTTCACACTAAAGAAACACGAATTTGTCAGTTTGAATAGTTAAAAACAGCGTTTTTCTATGTTTTTGCAAGTTTAAAACAGCAATTTTATCGTCATTTCTCATAAATCGCCGTTTCACATGAAAGAAACATGAATTTGTCAGTTTGAATAGTTAAAAACAGCGTTTTTCTATGTTTTTGCAAATTTAAAACAGCAATTTTATCGTCATTTCTCATAAATCGCCGTTTCACACGAAAGAAACATGAATTTGTCAGTTTGAATAGTTAAAAACAGCGTTTTTCTATGTTTTTGCAAGTTTAAAACAGCAATTTTATCGTCATTTCTCATAAATCGCCGTTTCACACGAAAGAAACATGAATTTTTAAGTTTGAATAGTAAAAAACAGCGTTTTTCTATGTTTTTGCAAGTTTAAAACAGCAATTTTATCGTCATTTCTCATAAATCGCCGTTTCACACGAAAGAAACATGAATTTGTCAGTTTGAATAGTTCAAAACAGCGTTTTTCTATGTTTTTGCTAGTTTAAAACAGCAATTTTATCGTCATTTCTCATAAATCGCCGTTTCACACGAAAGAAACATGAATTTGTCAGTTTGAATAGTTCAAAACAGCTTTTTTCTATGTTTTTTCATGTTTAAAACAGCAATTTTATCGTCATTTCTCATAAATCGCCGTTTCACACGAAAAAAACATGAATTTGTCAGTTTGAATAGTTAAAAACAGCGTTTTTCTATGTTTTTGCAAGTTTAAAACAGCAATTTTATCGTCATTTCTCATAAATCGCCGTTTCACACGAAAGAAACATGAATTTGTCAATTTGAATAGTTCAAAACAGCGTTTTTCTATGTTTTTTCATGTTTAAAACAGCAATTTTATCGTCATTTCTCATAAATCGCCGTTTCACACGAAAAAAACATGAATTTGTCAGTTTGAATAGTTAAAAACAGCGTTTTTCTATGTTTTTTCATGTTTAAAACAGCAATTTTATCGTCATTTCTCATAAATCGCCGTTTCACACGAAAGAAACATGAATTTATCAGTTTGAATAGTTCAAAACAGCGTTTTTATATGTTTTTGCAAGTTTAAAACAGCAGTTTTATCGTGATTTCACAAAAATCCACCGTTTTGAACGAAAGAAACCTGAATTTATCAGTTTGAATAGTTAAAAACAGCGTTTTTCTATGTTTTTGCAAGTTTAAAACAGCAATTTTATCGTCATTTCTCATAAATTGCCGTTTCACACGAAAGAAACATGAATTTATCAGTTTGAATAGTTAAAAACAGCGTTTTTCTATGTTTTTGCAAGTTTAAAACAGCAATTTTATCGTCATTTCTCATAAATCGCCGTTTCACACGAAAGAAACATGAATTTGTCAGTTTGAATAGTTCAAAACAGAGTTTTTCTATGTTTTTGCAAGTTTAAAACAGCAATTTTAGCGTCATTTCTCATAAATCGCGGTTTCACACGAAAGAAACATGAATTTGTCAGTTTGAATAGTTAAAAACAGCGTTTTTCTATGTTTTTGCAAGTTTAAAACAGCAATTTTATCGTCATTTCTCATAAATCGCCGTTTCACACGAAAGAAACATGAATTTGTCAGTTTGAATAGTTCAAAACAGCGTTTTTCTATGTTTTTTCATGTTTAAAACAGCAATTTTATCGTCATTTCTCATAAATCGCCGTTTCACACGAAAAAAACAAGAATTTGTCAGTTTGAATAGTTAAAAACAGCGTTTATCTATGTTTTTTCATGTTTAAAACAGCAATTTTATCGTTATTTCTCATAAATCGCCGTTTCACACGAAAGAAACATGAATTTATCAGTTTGAATAGTTCAAAACAGAGTTTTTCTATGTTTTTGCAAGTTTAAAACAACAGTTTTATCGTGATTTCACAAAAATCCACCGTTTCGAACGAAAGAAACCTGAATTTATCAGTTTGAATAGTTAAAAACAGCATTTTTCTATGTTTTTGCAAGTTTAAAACAGCAATTTTATCGTCATTTCTCATAAATCGCCGTTTCACACGAAAGAAACATGAATTTGTCAGTTTGAATAGTTCAAAACAGCGTTTTTCTATGTTTTTTCATGTTTAAAACAGCAATTTTATCGTCATTTCTCATAAATCGCCGTTTCACACGAAAGAAACATGAATTTGTCAGTTTGAATAGTTCAAAACAGCTTTTTTTCTATGTTTTTTCATGTTTAAAACAGCAATTTTATCGTCATTTCTCATAAATCGCCGTTTCACACGAAAAAAACATGAATTTGTCAGTTTGAATAGTTAAAAACAGCGTTTTTCTATGTTTTTGCAAGTTTAAAACAGCAATTTTATCGTCATTTCTCATAAATCGCCGTTTCACACGAAAGAAACATGAATTTGTCAGTTTGAATAGTTCAAAACAGCGTTTTTCTATGTTTTTTCATGTTTAAAACAGCAATTTTATCGTCATTTCTCATAAATCGCCGTTTCACACGAAAAAAACATGAATTTGTCAGTTTGAATAGTTAAAAACAGCGTTTTTCTATGTTTTTTCATGTTTAAAACAGCAATTTTATCGTCATTTCTCATAAATCGCCGTTTCACACAAAAGAAACATGAATTTATCAGTTTGAATAGTTCAAAACAGCGTTTTTATATGTTTTTGCAAGTTTAAAACAGCAGTTTTATCGTGATTTCACAAAAATCCACCGTTTTGAACGAAAGAAACCTGAATTTATCAGTTTGAATAGTTAAAAACAGCGTTTTTCTATGTTTTTGCAAGTTTAAAACAGCAATTTTATCGTCATTTCTCATAAATTGCCGTTTCACACGAAAGAAACATGAATTTATCAGTTTGAATAGTTAAAAACAGCGTTTTTCTATGTTTTTGCAAGTTTAAAACAGCAATTTTATCGTCATTTCTCATAAATCGCCGTTTCACACGATAGAAACATGAATTTGTCAGTTTGAATAGTTCAAAACAGCGTTTTTCTATGTTTTTGCAAGTTTAAAACAGCAATTTTAGCGTCATTTCTCATAAATCGCGGTTTCACACGAAAGAAACATGAATTTGTCAGTTTGAATAGTTAAAAACAGCGTTTTTTTATGTTTTTGCAAGTTTAAAACAGCAATTTTATCGTCATTTCTCATAAATCGCCGTTTCACACGAAAGAAACATGAATTTGTCAGTTTGAATAGTTCAAAACAGCGTTTTACTATGTTTTTTCATGTTTAAAACAGCAATTTTATCGTCATTTCTCATAAATCGCCGTTTCACACGAAAAAAACAAGAATTTGTCAGTTTGAATAGTTAAAAACAGCGTTTTTCTATGTTTTTTCATGTTTAAAACAGCAATTTTATCGTTATTTCTCATAAATCGCCGTTTCACACGAAAGAAACATGAATTTATCAGTTTGAATAGTTCAAAACAGAGTTTTTCTATGTTTTTGCAAGTTTAAAACAACAGTTTTATCGTGATTTCACAAAAATCCACCGTTTCGAACGAAAGAAACCTGAATTTATCAGTTTGAATAGTTAAAAACAGCGTTTTTCTATGTTTTTGCAAGTTTAAAACAGCAATTTTATCGTCATTTCTCATAAATCGCCGTTTCACACGAAAGAAACATGAATTTGTCAGTTTGAATAGTTCAAAACAGCGTTTTTCTATGTTTTTTCATGTTTAAAACAGCAATTTTATCGTCATTTCTCATAAATCGCCGTTTCACACGAAAGAAACATGAATTTGTCAGTTTGAATAGTTCAAAACAGCTTTTTTCTATGTTTTTTCATGTTTAAAACAGCAATTTTATCGTCATTTCTCATAAATCGCCGTTTCACACGAAAAAAACATGAATTTGTCAGTTTGAATAGTTAAAAACAGCGTTTTTCTATGTTTTTGCAAGTTTAAAACAGCAATTTTATCGTCATTTCTCATAAATCGCCGTTTCACACGAAAGAAACATGAATTTGTCAGTTTGAATAGTTCAAAACAGCGTTTTTCTATGTTTTTTCATGTTTAAAACAGCAATTTTATCGTCATTTCTCATAAATCGCCGTTTCACACGAAAAAAACATGAATTTGTCAGTTTGAATAGTTAAAAACAGCGTTTTTCTATGTTTTTTCATGTTTAAAACAGCAATTTTATCGTCATTTCTCATAAATCGCCGTTTCACACGAAAGAAACATGAATTTATCAGTTTGAATAGTTCAAAACAGCGTTTTTATATGTTTTTGCAAGTTTAAAACAGCAGTTTTATCGTGATTTCACAAAAATCCACCGTTTTGAACGAAAGAAACCTGAATTTATCAGTTTGAATAGTTAAAAACAGCGTTTTTCTATGTTTTTGCAAGTTTAAAACAGCAATTTTATCGTCATTTCTCATAAATTGCCGTTTCACACGAAAGAAACATGAATTTATCAGTTTGAATAGTTAAAAACAGCGTTTTTCTATGTTTTTGCAAGTTTAAAACAGCAATTTTATCGTCATTTCTCATAAATCGCCGTTTCACACGAAAGAAACATGAATTTGTCAGTTTGAATAGTTCAAAACAGCGTTTTTCTATGTTTTTGCAAGTTTAAAACAGCAATTTTAGCGTCATTTCTCATAAATCGCGGTTTCACACGAAAGAAACATGAATTTGTCAGTTTGAATAGTTAAAAACAGCGTTTTTCTATGTTTTTGCAAGTTTAAAACAGCAATTTTATCGTCATTTCTCATAAATCGCCGTTTCACACGAAAGAAACATGAATTTGTCAGTTTGAATAGTTCAAAACAGCGTTTTTCTATGTTTTTTCATGTTTAAAACAGCAATTTTATCGTCATTTCTCATAAATCGCCGTTTCACACGAAAAAAACAAGAATTTGTCAGTTTGAATAGTTAAAAACAGCGTTTTTCTATGTTTTTTCATGTTTAAAACAGCAATTTTATCGTTATTTCTCATAAATCGCCGTTTCACACGAAAGAAACATGAATTTATCAGTTTGAATAGTTCAAAACAGAGTTTTTCTATGTTTTTGCAAGTTTAAAACAACAGTTTTATCGTGATTTCACAAAAATCCACCGTTTCGAACGAAAGAAACCTGAATTTATCAGTTTGAATAGTTAAAAACAGCGTTTTTCTATGTTTTTGCAAGTTTAAAACAGCAATTTTATCGTCATTTCTCATAAATCGCCGTTTCACACGAAAGAAACATGAATTTATCAGTTTGAATAGTTAAAAACAGCGTTTTTCTATGTTTTTGCAAGTTTAAAACAGCAATTTTATCGTCATTTCTCATAAATAGCCGTTTCACACGAAAGAAACATGAATTTATCAGTTTGAATAGTTCAAAACAGCGTTTTTATATGTTTTTGCAAGTTTAAAACAGCAGTTTTATCGTGATTTCACAAAAATCCACCGTTTTGAACGAAAGAAACCTGAATTTATCAGTTTGAATAGTTAAAAACAGCGTTTTTCTATGTTTTTGCAAGTTTAAAACAGCAATTTTATCGTCATTTCTCATAAATCGCCGTTTCACACGAAAGAAACATGAATTTATCAGTTTGAATAGTTAAAAACAGCGTTTTTCTATGTTTTTGCAAGTTTAAAACAGCAATTTTATCGTCATTTCTCATAAATCGCCGTTTCACACGAAAGAAACATGAATTTGTCAGTTTGAATAGTTCAAAACAGCGTTTTTCTATGTTTTTGCAAGTTTAAAACAGCAATTTTAGCGTCATTTCTCATAAATCGCCGTTTCACACGAAAGAAACATGAATTTGTCAGTTTGAATAGTTCAAAACAGCGTTTATCTATGTTTTTTCATTTTTAAAACAGCAATTTTATCGTCATTTCTCATAAATCGCCGTTTCACACGAAAGAAACATGAATTTACCAGTTTGAATAGTAAAAAACAGCGTTTTTCTATGTTTTTGCAAGTTTAAAACAGCAATTTTATAGTCATTTCTCATAAATCGCCGTTTCACACGAAAGAAACATGAATTTGTCAGTTTGAATAGTTCAAAACAGGGTTTTTCTATGTTTTTGCAAGTTTAAAACAGCAATTTTATCGTCATTTCTCATAAATCGCCGTTTCACACGAAAGAAACATGAATTTATCAGTTTGAATAGTAAAAAACAGTGTTTTTCTATGTTTTTGCAAGTTTAAAACAGCAATTTTATCGTCATTTCTCATAAATCGCCGTTTCACACGAAAGAAACATGAATTTGTCAGTTTGAATAGTTCAAAACAGCGTTTTTCTATGTTTTTGCAAGTTTAAAACAGCAATTTTATCGTCATTTCTCATAAATCGCCGTTTCACACGAAAGAAACATGAATTTGTCAGTTTGAATAGTTCAAAACAGCGTTTTTCTATGTTTTTTCATGTTTAAAACAGCAATTTTATCGTCATTTCTCATAAATCGCCGTTTCACACGAAAAAAACATGAATTTGTCAGTTTGAATAGTTAAAAACAGCGTTTTTCTATGTTTTTGCAAGTTTAAAACAGCAATTTTATCGTCATTTCTCATAAATCGCCGTTTCACACGAAAGAAACATGAATTTGTCAGTTTGAATAGTTCAAAACAGCGTTTTTCTATGTTTTTTCATGTTTAAAACAGCAATTTTATCGTCATTTCTCATAAATCGCCGTTTCACACGAAAAAAACATGAATTTGTCAGTTTGAATAGTTAAAAACAGCGTTTTTCTATGTTTTTTCATGTATAAAACAGCAATTTTATCGTCATTTCTCATAAATCGCCGTTTAACACGAAAGAAACATGAATTTATCAGTTTGAATAGTTCAAAACAGAGTTTTTCTATGTTTTTGCAAGTTTAAAACAACAGTTTTATCGTGATTTCACAAAAATCCACCGTTTCGAACGAAAGAAACCTGAATTTATCAGTTTGAATAGTTAAAAACAGCGTTTTTCTATGTTTTTGCAAGTTTAAAACAGCAATTTTATCGTCATTTCTCATAAATCGCCGTTTCACACGAAAGAAACATGAATTTATTAGTTTGAATAGTTAAAAACAGCGTTTTTCTATGTTTTTGCAAGTTTAAAACAGCAATTTTATCGTCATTTCTCATAAATCGCCGTTTCACACGAAAGAAACATGAATTTATCAGTTTGAATAGTTCAAAACAGCGTTTTTATATGTTTTTGCAAGTTTAAAACAGCAGTTTTATCGTGATTTCACAAAAATCCACCGTTTTGAACGAAAGAAACCTGAATTTATCAGTTTTAATAGTTAAAAACAGCGTTTTTCTATGTTTTTGCAAGTTTAAAACAGCAATTTTATCGTCATTTCTCATAAATCGCCGTTTCAAACGAAAGAAACATGAATTTATCAGTTTGAATAGTTAAAAACAGCGTTTTTCTATGTTTTTGCAAGTTTAAAACAGCAATTTTATCGTCATTTCTCATAAATCGCCGTTTCACACGAAAGAAACATGAATTTGTCAGTTTGAATAGTTCAAAACAGCGTTTTTCTATGTTTTTGCAAGTTTAAAAACAGCAATTTTAGCGTCATTTCTCATAAATCGCCGTTTCACACGAAAGAAACATGAATTTGTCAGTTTGAATAGTTCAAAACAGCGTTTATCTATGTTTTTTCATGTTTAAAACAGCAATTTTATCGTCATTTCTCATAAATCGCCGTTTCACACGAAAGAAACATGAATTTGTCAGTTTGAATAGTTGAAAACAGCGTTTTTCTATGTTTTTGCAAGTTTAAAACAGCAATTTTATCGTCATTTCTCATAAATCGCCGTTTCACACGAAAGAAACATGAATTTGTCAGTTTGAATAGTTAAAAACAGCGTTTTTCTATGTTTTTGCAAGTTTAAAACAGCAATTTTATCGTCATTTCTCATAAATCGCCGTTTCACACGAAAGAAACATGAATTTATCAGTTTGAATAGTTAAAAACAGCGTTTTTCTATGTTTTTGCAAGTTTAAAACAGCAATTTTATAGTCATTTCTCATAAATCGCCGTTTCACACGAAAGAAACATGAATTTGTCAATTTGAATAGTTCAAAACAGCGTTTTTCTATGTTTTTTCATGTTTAAAACAGCAATTTTATCGTCATTTCTCATAAATCGCCGTTTCACACGAAAAAAACATGAATTTGTCAGTTTGAATAGTTAAAAACAGCGTTTTTCTATGTTTTTTCATGTTTAAAACAGCAATTTTATCGTCATTTCTCATAAATCGCCGTTTCACACGAAAGAAACATGAATTTATCAGTTTGAATAGTTCAAAACAGAGTTTTTCTATGTTTTTGCAAGTTTAAAACAACAGTTTTATCGTGATTTCACAAAAATCCACCGTTTCGAACGAAAGAAACCTGAATTTATCAGTTTGAATAGTTAAAAACAGCGTTTTTCTAGGTTTTTGCAAGTTTAAAACAGCAATTTTATCGTCATTTCTCATAAATCGCCGTTTCACACGAAAGAAACATGAATTTATCAGTTTGAATAGTTAAAAACAGCGTTTTTCTATGTTTTTGCAAGTTTAAAACAGCAATTTTATCGTCATTTCTCATAAATCGCCGTTTCACACGAAAGAAACATGAATTTATCAGTTTGAATAGTTCAAAACAGCGTTTTTATATGTTTTTGCAAGTTTAAAACAGCAGTTTTATCGTGATTTCACAAAAATCCACCGTTTTGAACGAAAGAAACCTGAATTTATCAGTTTGAATAGTTAAAAACAGCATTTTTCTATGTTTTTGCAAGTTTAAAACAGCAATTTTATCGTCATTTCTCATAAATCGCCGTTTCACACGAAAGAAACATGAATTTATCAGTTTGAATAGTAAAAAACAGCGTTTTTCTATGTTTTTGCAAGTTTAAAACAGCAATTTTATCGTCATTTCTCATAAATCGCCGTTTCACACGAAAGAAACATGAATTTGTCAGTTTGAATAGTTCAAAACAGCGTTTTTCTATGTTTTTGCAAGTTTAAAACAGCAATTTTATCGTCATTTCTCATAAATCGCCGTTTCACACGAAAGAAACATGAATTTGTCAGTTTGAATAGTTCAAAACAGCGTTTTTCTATGTTTTTTCATGTTTAAAACAGCAATTTTATCGTCATTTCTCATAAATCGCCGTTTCACACGAAAAAACATGAATTTGTCAGTTTGAATAGTTAAAAACAGCGTTTTTCTATGTTTTTTCATGTTTAAAACAGCAATTTTATCGTCATTTCTCATAAATCGCCGTTTCACACGAAATAAACATGAATTTATCAGTTTGAATAGTTCAAAACAGAGTTTTTCTATGTTTTTGCAAGTTTAAAACAACAGTTTTATCGTGATTTCACAAAAATCCACCGTTTCGAACGAAAGAAACCTGAATTTATCAGTTTGAATAGTTAAAAACAGCGTTTTTCTATGTTTTTGCAAGTTTAAAACAGCAATTTTATCGTCATTTCTCATAAATCGCCGTTTCACACGAAAGAAACATGAATTTATCAGTTTGAATAGTTCAAAACAGCGTTTTTATATGTTTTTGCAAGTTTAAAACAGCAGTTTTATCGTGATTTCACAAAAATCCACCGTTTTGAACGAAAGAAACCTTAATTTATCAGTTTGAATAGTTAAAAACAGCGTTTTTCTATGTTTTTGCAAGTTTAAAACAACAATTTTATCGTCATTTCTCATAAATCGCCGTTTCACACGAAAGAAACATAAATTTATCAGTTTGAATAGTTAAAAACAGCGTTTTTCTATGTTTTTGCAAGTTTAAAACAGCAATTTTATCGTCATTTCTCATAAATCGCCGTTTCACACTAAAGAAACATGAATTTGTCAGTTTAAATAGTTCAAAACAGCGTTTTTCTATGTTTTTGCAAGTTTAAAACAGCAATTTTAGCGTCATTTCTCATAAATCGCCGTTTCACACGAAAGAAACATGAATTTGTCAGTTTGAATAGTTCAAAACAGCGTTTATCTATGTTTTTTCATGTTTAAAACAGCAATTTTATCGTCATTTCTCATAAATCGCCGTTTCACACGAAAGAAACATGAATTTGTCAGTTTGAATAGTTGAAAACAGCGTTTTTCTATGTTTTTGCAAGTTTAAAACAGCAATTTTATCGTCATTTCTCATAAATCGCCGTTTCACACGAAAGAAACATGAATTTGTCAGTTTGAATAGTTAAAAACAGCGTTTTTATATGTTTTTGCAAGTTTAAAACAGCAATTTTATCGTCATTTCTCATAAATCGCCGTTTCACACGAAAGAAACATGAATTTATCAGTTTGAATAGTAAAAAACAGCGTTTTTCTATGTTTTTGCAAGTTTAAAACAGCAATTTTATCGTCATTTCTCATAAATCGCCGTTTCACACGAAAGAAACATGAATTTGTCAGTTTGAATAGTTCAAAACAGCGTTTTTCTATGTTTTTTCATGTTTAAAACAGCAATTTTATCGTCATTTCTCATAAATCGCCGTTTCACACGAAAAAAACATGAATTTGTCAGTTTGAATAGTTAAAAACAGCGTTTTTCTATGTTTTTTCATGTTTAAAACAGCAATTTTATCGTCATTTCTCATAAATCGCCGTTTCACACGAAAGAAACATGAATTTATCAGTTTGAATAGTTCAAAACAGAGTTTTTCTATGTTTTTGCAAGTTTAAAACAACAGTTTTATCGTGATTTCACAAAAATCCACCGTTTCGAACGAAAGAAACCTGAATTTATCAGTTTGAATAGTTAAAAACAGCGTTTTTCTAGGTTTTTGCAAGTTTAAAACAGCAATTTTATCGTCATTTCTCATAAATCGCCGTTTCACACGAAAGAAACATGAATTTATCAGTTTGAATAGTTAAAAACAGCGTTTTTCTATGTTTTTGCAAGTTTAAAACAGCAATTTTATCGTCATTTCTCATAAATCGCCGTTTCACACGAAAGAAACATGAATTTATCAGTTTGAATAGTTCAAAACAGCGTTTTTATATGTTTTTGCAAGTTTAAAACAGCAGTTTTATCGTGATTTCACAAAATCCACCGTTTTGAACGAAAGAAACCTGAATTTATCAGTTTGAATAGTTAAAAACAGCGTTTTTCTATGTTTTTGCAAGTTTAAAACAGCAATTTTATCGTTAAAAACAGCGTTTTTCTATGTTTTTTCATGTTTAAAACAGCAATTTTATCGTCATTTCTCATAAATCGCCGTTTCACACGAAAGAAACCTGAATTTATCAGTTTGAATAGTTAAAAACAGAGTTTTTCTATGTTTTTGCAAGTTTAAAACAACAATTTTATCGTCATTTCTCATAAATCGCCGTTTCACACGAAAGAAACATAAATTTATCAGTTTGAATAGTTAAAAACAGCGTTTTTCTATGTTTTTGCAAGTTTAAAACAGCAATTTTATCGTCATTTCTCATAAATCGCCGTTTCACACTAAAGAAACATGAATTTGTCAGTTTAAATAGTTCAAAACAGCGTTTTTCTATGTTTTTGCAAGTTTAAAACAGCAATTTTAGCGTCATTTCTCATAAATCGCCGTTTCACACGAAAGAAACATGAATTTGTCAGTTTGAATAGTTCAAAACAGCGTTTATCTATGTTTTTTCATGTTTAAAACAGCAATTTTATCGTCATTTCTCATAAATCGCCGTTTCACACGAAAGAAACATGAATTTGTCAGTTTGAATAGTTGAAAACAGCGTTTTTCTATGTTTTTGCAAGTTTAAAACAGCAATTTTATCGTCATTTCTCATAAATCGCCGTTTCACACGAAAGAAACATGAATTTGTCAGTTTGAATAGTTAAAAACAGCGTTTTTATATGTTTTTGCAAGTTTAAAACAGCAATTTTATCGTCATTTCTCATAAATCGCCGTTTCACACGAAAGAAACATGAATTTATCAGTTTGAATAGTAAAAAACAGCGTTTTTCTATGTTTTTGCAAGTTTAAAACAGCAATTTTATCGTCATTTCTCATAAATCGCCGTTTCACACGAAAGAAACATGAATTTGTCAGTTTGAATAGTTCAAAACAGCGTTTTTCTATGTTTTTTCATGTTTAAAACAGCAATTTTATCGTCATTTCTCATAAATCGCCGTTTCACACGAAAAAAACTTGAATTTGTCAGTTTGAATAGTTAAAAACAGCGTTTTTCTATGTTTTTTCATGTTTAAAACAGCAATTTTATCGTCATTTCTCATAAATCGCCGTTTCACACGAAAGAAACATGAATTTATCAGTTTGAATAGTTCAAAACAGAGTTTTTCTATGTTTTTGCAAGTTTAAAACAACAGTTTTATCGTGATTTCACAAAAATCCACCGTTTCGAACGAAAGAAACCTGAATTTATCAGTTTGAATAGTTAAAAACAGCGTTTTTCTAGGTTTTTGCAAGTTTTAAAACAGCAATTTTATCGTCATTTCTCATAAATCGCCGTTTCACACGAAAGAAACATGAATTTATCAGTTTGAATAGTTAAAAACAGCGTTTTTCTATGTTTTTGCAAGTTTAAAACAGCAATTTTATCGTCATTTCTCATAAATCGCCGTTTCACACGAAAGAAACATGAATTTATCAGTTTGAATAGTTCAAAACAGCGTTTTTATATGTTTTTGCAAGTTTAAAACAGCAGTTTTATCGTGATTTCACAAAATCCACCGTTTTGAACGAAAGAAACCTGAATTTATCAGTTTGAATAGTTAAAAACAGCGTTTTTCTATGTTTTTGCAAGTTTAAAACAGCAATTTTATCGTCATTTCTCATAAATCGCCGTTTCACACGAAAGAAACATGAATTTATCAGTTTGAATAGTAAAAAACAGCGTTTTTCTATGTTTTTGCAAGTTTAAAACAGCAATTTTATCGTCATTTTTCATAAATCGCCGTTTCACACGAAAGAAACATGAATTTGTCAGTTTGAATAGTTCAAAACAGGGTTTTTTCTATGTTTTTGCAAGTTTAAAACAGCAATTTTATCGTCATTTCTCATAAATCGCCGTTTCACACGAAAGAAACATGAATTTGTCAGTTTTGAATAGTTCAAAACAGCGTTTTTCTATGTTTTTTCATGTTTAAAACAGCAATTTTATCGTCATATCTCATAAATCGCCGTTTCACACGAAAAAAAACATGAATTTGTCAGTTTGAATAGTTAAAAACAGCGTTTTTCTATGTTTTTGCAAGTTTAAAACAGGCAATTTTATCGTCATTTCTCATAAATCGCCGTTTCACACGAAAGAAACATGAATTTGTCAGTTTGAATAGTTCAAAAACAGCGTTTTTCTATGTTTTTTCATGTTTAAAACAGCAATTTTATCGTCATTTCTCATAAATCGCCGTTTCACACGAAAAAAACATGGAATTTGTCAGTTTGAATAGTTAAAAAACAGCGTTTTTTCTATGTTTTTTCATGTTTAAAACAGCAATTTTATCGTCATTTCTCATTAATCGCCGTTTCACACGAAAGAAACATGAATTTATCAGTTTGAATAGTTCAAAACAGAGTTTTTCTATGTTTTTGCAAGTTAAAAACAACAGTTTTTATCGTGATTTCACAAAAATCCACCGTTTCGAACGAAAGAAACCTGAATTTATCAGTTTGAATAGTTAAAAAACAGCGTTTTTCTATGTTTTTGCAAGTTTAAAACAGCAATTTTATCGTCATTTCTCATAAATCGCCGTTTCACACGAAAGAAACATGAATTTATCAGTTTGAATAGTTAAAAACAGCGTTTTTTCTATGTTTTTGCAAGTTTAAAACAGCAATTTTATCGGTCATTTCTCATAAATCGCCGTTTCACACGAAAGAAACATGAATTTATCAGTTTGAATAGTTCAGAACAGCGTTTTTATATGTTTTGCAAGTTTAAAACAGCAGTTTTATCGTGATTTCACAAAAATCCACCGTTTTGAACGAAAGAAACCTGAATTTATCAGTTTGAATAGTTAAAAACAGCGTTTTTCTATGTTTTTGCAAGTTTAAAACAGCAATTTTATCGTCATTTCTCATAAATCGCCGTTTCACACGAAAGAAACATGAATTTATCAGTTTGAATAGTTAAAACAGCGTTTTCTATGTTTTTGCAAGTTTAAAACAGCAATTTTATCGTCATTTCTCATAAATCGCCGTTTCACACTAAAGAAACATGAATTTGTCAGTTTGAATAGTTCAAAACAGCGTTTTTCTATGTTTTTGCAAGTTTAAAACAGCAATTTTATCGTCATTTCTCATAAATCGCCGTTTCACACGAAAGAAACATGAATTTGTCAGTTTGAATAGTTCAAAACAGCGTTTGTCTATGTTTTTCATGTTTAAAACAGCAATTTTATCGTCATTTCTCATAAATCGCCGTTTCACACGAAAGAAACATGAATTTGTCAGTTTGAATAGTTGAAAACAGCGTTTTTCTATGTTTTTGCAAGTTTAAAACAGCAATTTTATCGTCATTTCTCATAAATCGCCGTTTCACACGAAAGAAACATGAATTTGTCAGTTTGAATAGTTAAAAACAGCGTTTTTATATGTTTTTGCAAGTTTAAAACAGCAATTTTATCGTCATTTCTCATAAATCGCCGTTTCACACGAAAGAAACATGAATTTATCAGTTTGAATAGTAAAAAACAGCGTTTTTCTATGTTTTTGCAAGTTTAAAACAGCAATTTTATCGTCATTTCTCATAAATCGCCGTTTCACACGAAAGAAACTTGAATTTGTCAGTTTGAATAGTTAAAAACAGCGGTTTTTCTATGTTTTTGCAAGTTTTTAAAACAGCAATTTTATCGTCATTTCTCATAAATCGCCGTTTCACACGAAAGAAAACATGAATTTGTCAGTTTGAATAGTTCAAAACAGCGTTTTTCTATGTTTTTTCATGTTTAAAACAGCAATTTTATCGTCATTTCTCATAAATCGCCGTTTCACACGAAAGAAACATGAATTTATCAGTTTGAATAGTTAAAAACAGCGTTTTTTCTATGTTTTTGCAAGTTTAAAACAGCAATTTTATCGTCATTTCTCATAAATCGCCGTTTCACACGAAAGAAACATGAATTTGTCAGTTTGAATAGTTGAAAACAGCGTTTTTCTATGTTTTTGCAAGTTTAAAAACAGCAATTTTATCGTCATTTCTCATAAATCGCCGTTTCACACGAAAGAAACATGAATTTGTCAGTTTGAATAGTTAAAAACAGCGTTTTTATATGTTTTTGCAAGTTTAAAACAGCAATTTTATCGTCATTTCTCATAAATCGCCGTTTCACACGAAAGAAACAGGAATTTATCAGTTTGAATAGTAAAAAAACAGCGTTTTTCTATGTTTTTGCAAGTTTAAAAACAGCAATTTTATCGTCATTTCTCATAAATCGCCGTTTCACACGAAAGAAACTTGAATTTGTCAGTTTGAATAGTTAAAAACAGCGTTTTTTCTATGTTTTTGCAAGTTTAAAACAGCAATTTTATCGTCATTTCTCATAAATCGCCGTTTCACACGAAAGAAACATGAATTTGTCAGTTTGAATAGTTCAAAACAGCGTTTTTTCTATGTTTTTTCATGTTTTAAAACAGCAATTTTATCGTCATTTCTCATAAATCGCCGTTTCACACGAAAGAAACATGAATTTATCAGTTTGAATAGTTAAAAACAGCGTTTTTCTATGTTTTGCAAGTTTAAAACAGCAATTTTATCGTCATTTCTCATAAATCGCCGTTTCACACGAAAGAAACATGAATTTGTCAGTTTGAATAGTTCAAAACAGCGTTTTTCTATGTTTTTGCAAGTTTAAAACAGCAATTTTAGCGTCATTTCTCATAAATCACCGTTTCACACGAAAAAAACATGAATTTGTCAGTTTGAATAGTTAAAAACAGCGTTTTTCTATGTTTTTGCAAGTTTAAAACAGCAATTTTATCGTCATTTCTCATAAATCGCCGTTTCACACGAAAGAAACATGAATTTGTCAGTTTGAATAGTTGAAAACAGCGTTTTTCTATGTTTTTGCAAGTTTAAAACAGCAATTTTTATCGTCATTTCTCATAAATCGCCGTTTCACACGAAAGAAACATGAATTTGTCAGTTTGAATAGTTAAAAACAGCGTTTTTCTATGTTTTTGCAAGTTTAAAACAGCAATTTTATCGTCATTTCTCATAAATCGCCGTTTCACACGAAAGAAACATAAATTTGTCAGTTTGAATAGTTCAAAACAGCGTTTTTTCTATGTTTTTTCATGTTTAAAACAGCAATTTTATCGTCATTTCTCATAAATCGCCGTTTCACACGAAAAAACATGAATTTGTCAGTTTGAATAGTTAAAAACAGCGTTTTTCTATGTTTTTGCAAGTTTTAAAACAGCAATTTTATCGTCATTTCTCGTAAGTCGCCGTTTCACACGAAAGAAACATGAATTTGTCAGTTTGAATAGTTCAAAACAGCGTTTTTCTATGTTTTTCATGTTTAAAACAGCAATTTTATCGTCATTTCTCATAAATCGCCGTTTCACACGAAAAAAACATGAATTTGTCAGTTTGAATAGTTAAAAACAGCGTTTTTCTATGTTTTTGCAAGTTTAAAACAGCAATTTTAGCGTCATTTCTCATAAATCGCCGTTTCACACGAAAGAAACATGAATTTGTCAGTTTGAATAGTTCTAAACAGCGTTTATCTATGTTTTTTCATGTTTAAAACAGCAATTTTATCGTCATTTCTCATAAATCGCCGTTTCACACGAAAGAAACATGAATTTGTCAGTTTGAATAGTTCAAAACAGCGTTTTTCTATGTTTTTGCAAGTTTAAAACAGCAATTTTAGCGTCATTTCTCATAAATCGCCGTTTCACACGAAAGAAACATGAATTTGTCAGTTTGAATAGTTCAAAACAGCGTTTTTTCTATGTTTTTGCAAGTTTAAAAACAGCAATTTTAGCGTCATTTCTCATAAATCGCCGTTTCACACGAAAAAAACATGAATTGTCAGTTTGAATAGTTAAAAACAGCGTTTTTCTATGTTTTTGCAAGTTTAAAACAGCAATTTTATCGTCATTTCTCATAAATCGCCGTTTCACACGAAAGAAACATGAATTTGTCAGTTTGAATAGTTCAAAACAGCGTTTTTCTATGTTTTTTCATGTTTAAAACAGCAATTTTATCGTCATTTCTCATAAATCGCCGTTTCACACGAAAGAAACATGAATTTGTCAGTTTGAATAGTTCAAAACAGCGTTTTTCTATGTTTTTGCAAGTTTAAAACAGCAATTTTATCGTCATTTCTCATAACTCGCCGTTTCACACGAAAGAAACATGAATTTGTCAGTTTGAATAGTTCAAAACAGCGTTTTTCTATGTTTTTGCAAGTTTAAAACAGCAATTTTAGCGTCATTTCTCATAAATCGCCGTTTCACACGAAAAAAAACATGAATTTGTCAGTTTGAATAGTTAAAAACAGCGTTTTTCTATGTTTTTGCAAGTTTAAAACAGCAATTTTATCGTCATTTCTCATAAATCGCCGTTTCACACGAAAGAAACATGAATTTTGTCAGTTAGAATAGTTGAAAACAGCGTTTTTTTCTATGTTTTTGCAAGTTTAAAACAGCAATTTTATCGTCATTTCTCATAAATCGCCGTTTCACACGAAAGAAACATGAATTTGTCAGTTTGAATAGTTAAAAACAGCGTTTTTCTATGTTTTTGCAAGTTTAAAACAGCAATTTTATCGTCATTTCTCATAAATCGCCGTTTCACACGAAAGAAACATAAATTTGTCAGTTTGAATAGTTCAAAACAGCGTTTTTCTATGTTTTTTCATGTTTAAAACAGCAATTTTATCGTCATTTCTCATAAATCGCCGTTTCACACGAAAAAACATGAATTTGTCAGTTTGAATAGTTAAAAACAGCGTTTTTCTATGTTTTTGCAAGTTTAAAACAGCAATTTTATCGTCATTTCTCATAAGTCGCCGTTTTTTCACACGAAAGAAACATGAATTTGTCAGTTTGAATAGTTCAAAACAGCGTTTTTCTATGTTTTTCATGTTTAAAACAGCAATTTATCGTCATTTCTCATAAATCGCCGTTTCACACGAAAAAAACATGAATTTGTCAGTTTGAATAGTTAAAAACAGCGTTTTTATATGTTTTTGCAAGTTTAAAACAGCAGTTTTATCGTGATTTCACAAAAATCCACCGTTTTGAACGAAAGAAACCTGAATTTATCAGTTTGAATAGTTAAAAACAGCGTTTTTCTATGTTTTTGCAAGTTTAAAACAGCAATTTTATCGTCATTTCTCATAAATCGCCGTTTCACACGAAAGAAACATGAATTTATCAGTTTGAATAGTTAAAAACAGCGTTTTTCTATGTTTTTGCAAGTTTAAAACAGCAATTTTATCGTCATTTCTCATAAATCGCCGTTTCACACTAAAGAAACATGAATTTGTCAGTTTGAATAGTTCAAAACAGCGTTTTTCTATGTTTTTGCAAGTTTAAAACAGCAATTTTATCGTCATTTCTCATAAATCGCCGTTTCACACGAAAGAAACATGAATTTGTCAGTTTGAATAGTTCAAAACAGCGTTTATCTATGTTTTTTCATGTTTAAAACAGCAATTTTATCGTCATTTCTCATAAATCGCCGTTTCACACGAAAGAAACATGAATTTGTCAGTTTTGAATAGTTGAAAACAGCGTTTTTCTATGTTTTTGCAAGTTTAAAACAGCAATTTTATCGTCATTTCTCATAAATCGCCGTTTCACACGAAAGAAACATGAATTTGTCAGTTTGAATAGTTAAAA
>CAWWDY010002255.1:0-32917 GCA_963942605.1 Poecilus cupreus | reverse complement strand
TTTATCAGTTTGAATAGATGAAAACAGCGTTTTCTATGTTTTTGCAAGTTTAAAACAGCAATTTTATCGTCATTTCTCATAAATCGCCGTTTCACACGAAAGAAACATGAATTTATCAGTTTAAATAGTTGAAAACAGCGTTTTTCTATGTTTTTGCAAGTTTGAAACAGCAATTTTATCGCTATTTCTCATAAATCGCCGTTTCACACGAAAGAAACATGAATTTGTCAGTTTGAATAGTTCAAAACAGCGTTTTTCTATGTTTTTGCAAGTTTAAAACAGCAATTTTATCGTCATTTCTCATAAATCGCCGTTTCACACGAAAGAAACATGAATTGTCAGTTTTAATAGTTCAAAACAGCGTTTTTCTATGTTTTTGCAAGTTTAAAACAGCAGTTTTATCGTGATTTCACAAAAATCCACCGTTTCGAACGAAAGAAACCTGAATTTATCAGTTTGAATAGTTAAAAACAGCGTTTTTCTATGTTTTTGCAAGATTAAAACAGCAATTTTATCGTCATTTCTCATAAATCGCCGTTTGGCACGAAAGAAACATGAATTTATCAGTTTGAATAGTTGAAAACAGCGTTTTTCTATGTTTTTGCAAGTTTAAAACAGCAATTTATCGTCATTTCTCATAAATCGCCGTTTCACACGAAAGAAACATGAATTTATCAGTTTGAATAGTTGAAAACAGCGTTTTTCTATGTTTTTGCAAGTTTGAAACAGCAATTTTATCGCTATTTCTCATAAATCGCCGTTTCACACGAAAGAAACATGAATTTGTCAGTTTGAATAGTTCAAAACAGCGTTTTTCTATGTTTTTGCAAGTTTAAAACAGCAGTTTTATCGTGATTTCACAAAAATCCACCGTTTCGAACGAAAGAAACCTGAATTTATCAGTTTGAATAGTTCAAAGCAGCGTTTTTCTATGTTTTTGCAAGTTTAAAACAGCAATTTTATCGTCATTTCTCATAAATCGCCGTTTCACACGTAAGAAACATGAATTTATCAGTTTGAATAGTTAAAAACAGCGTTTTTCTATGTTTTTGCAAGTTTAAAACAGCAATTTTATCGTCATTTCTCATAAATCGCCGTTTCACACGAAAGAAACATGAATTTGTCAGTTTGAATAGTTGAAAGCAGCGTTTTTCTATGTTTTTGCAAGTTTAAAACAGCAATTTTATCGTCATTTCTCATAAATCGCCGTTTCACACGAAAGAAACATGAATTTATCAGTTTGAATAGTTGAAAACAGCGTTTTTCTATGTTTTTGCAAGTTTAAAACAGCAATTTTATCGTCATTTCTCATAAATCGCCGTTTCACACGAAAGAAACATGAATTTATCAGTTTGAATAGTTGAAAACAGCGTTTTTCTATGTTTTTGCAAGTTTAAAACAGCAATTTTATCGTCATTTCTCATAAATCGCCGTTTCACACGAAAGAAACATGAATTTATCAGTTTGAATAGTTGAAACCAGCGTTTTTCTATGTTTTTGCAAGTTTAAAACAGCAATTTTATCGTCATTTCTCTTAAATCGCCGTTTCACACGAAAGAAACATGAATTTATCAGTTTGAATAGTTGAAAACAGCGTTTTTCTATGTTTTTGCAAGTTTGAAACAGCAATTTTATCGTCATTTCTCATAAATCGCCGTTTCACACGAAAGAAACATGAATTTGTCAGTTTGAATAGTTCAAAACAGCGTTTTTCTATGTTTTTGCAAGTTTAAAACAGCAATTTTATCGTCATTTCTCATAAATCGCCGTTTCACACGAAAGAAACATGAATTTGTCAGTTTGAATAGTTCAAAACAGCGTTTTTCTATGTTTTTGCAAGTTTAAAACAGCAGTTTTATCGTGATTTCACAAAAATCCACCGTTTCGAACGAAAGAAACCTGAATTTATCAGTTTGAATAGTTAAAAACAGCGTTTTTCTATGTTTTTGCAAGATTAAAACAGCAATTTTATCGTCATTTCTCATAAATCGCCGTTTGGCACGAAAGAAACATGAATTTATCAGTTTGAATAGTTGAAAACAGCGTTTTTCTATGTTTTTGCAAGTTTAAAACAGCAATTTTATCGTCATTTCTCATAAATCGCCGTTTCACACGAAAGAAACATGAATTTATCAGTTTGAATAGTTGAAAACAGCGTTTTTCTATGTTTTTGCAAGTTTGAAACAGCAATTTTATCGCTATTTCTCATAAATCGCCGTTTCACACGAAAGAAACATGAATTTGTCAGTTTGAATAGTTCAAAACAGCGTTTTTCTATGTTTTTGCAAGTTTAAAACAGCAGTTTTATCGTGATTTCACAAAAATCCACCGTTTCGAACGAAAGAAACCTGAATTTATCAGTTTGAATAGTTCAAAGCAGCGTTTTTCTATGTTTTTGCAAGTTTAAAACAGCAATTTTATCGTCATTTCTCATAAATCGCCGTTTCACACGAAAGAAACATGAATTTATCAGTTTGAATAGTTAAAAACAGCGTTTTTCTATGTTTTTGCAAGTTTTAAACAGCAATTTTATCGTCATTTCTCATAAATCGCCGTTTCACACGAAAGAAACATGAATTTGTCAGTTTGAATAGTTGAAAGCAGCGTTTTTCTATGTTTTTGCAAGTTTAAAACAGCAATTTTATCGTCATTTCTCATAAATCGCCGTTTCACACGAAAGAAACATGAATTTATCAGTTTGAATAGTTCAAAACAGCGTTTTTCTATGTTTTTGCAAGTTTGAAACAGCAATTTTATCGCTATTTCTCATAAATCGCCGTTTCACACGAAAGAAACATGAATTTGTCAGTTTGAATAGTTCAAAACAGCGTTTTTCTATGTTTTTGCAAGTTTAAAACAGCAATTTTATCGTAATTTTTCATAAATCGCCGTTTCACACGAAAGAAACATGAATTTGTCAGTTTGAATAGTTCAAAACAGCGTTTTTCTATGTTTTTGCAAGTTTAAAACAGCAGTTTTATCGTGATTTCACAAAAATCCACCGTTTCGAACGAAAGAAACCTGAATTTATCAGTTTGAATAGTTCAAAGCAGCGTTTTTCTATGTTTTTGCAAGTTTAAAACAGCAATTTTATCGTCATTTCTCATAAATCGCCGTTTCACACGAAAGAAACATGAATTTATCAGTTTGAATAGTTGAAACCAGCGTTTTTCTATGTTTTTGCAAGTTTAAAACAGCAATTTTATCGTCATTTCTCTTAAATCGCCGTTTCACACGAAAGAAACATGAATTTATCAGTTTGAATAGTTGAAAACAGCGTTTTTATATGTTTTTGCAAGTTTGAAACAGCAATTTTATCGTCATTTCTCATAAATCGCCGTTTCACACGAAAGAAACATGAATTTGTCAGTTTGAATAGTTCAAAACAGCGTTTTTCTATGTTTTTGCAAGTTTAAAACAGCAATTTTATCGTCATTTCTCATAAATCGCCGTTTCACACGAAAGAAACATGAATTTGTCAGTTTGAATAGTTCAAAACAGCGTTTTTCTATGTTTTTGCAAGTTTAAAACAGCAGTTTTATCGTGATTTCACAAAAATCCACCGTTTCGAACGAAAGAAACCTGAATTTATCAGTTTGAATAGTTAAAAACAGCGTTTTTCTATGTTTTTGCAAGATTAAAACAGCAATTTTATCGTCATTTCTCATAAATCGCCGTTTGGCACGAAAGAAACATGAATTTATCAGTTTGAATAGTTGAAAACAGCGTTTTTCTATGTTTTTGCAAGTTTAAAACAGCAATTTTATCGTCATTTCTCATAAATCGCCGTTTCACACGAAAGAAACATGAATTTATCAGTTTGAATAGTTGAAAACAGCGTTTTTCTATGTTTTTGCAAGTTTGAAACAGCAATTTTATCGCTATTTCTCATAAATCGCCGTTTCACACGAAAGAAACATGAATTTGTCAGTTTGAATAGTTCAAAACAGCGTTTTTCTATGTTTTTGCAAGTTTAAAACAGCAGTTTTATCGTGATTTCACAAAAATCCACCGTTTCGAACGAAAGAAACCTGAATTTATCAGTTTGAATAGTTCAAAGCAGCGTTTTTCTATGTTTTTGCAAGTTTAAAACAGCAATTTTATCGTCATTTCTCATAAATCGCCGTTTCACACGAAAGAAACATGAATTTATCAGTTTGAATAGTTAAAAACAGCGTTTTTCTATGTTTTTGCAAGTTTTAAACAGCAATTTTATCGTCATTTCTCATAAATCGCCGTTTCACACGAAAGAAACATGAATTTGTCAGTTTGAATAGTTGAAAGCAGCGTTTTTCTATGTTTTTGCAAGTTTAAAACAGCAATTTTATCGTCATTTCTCATAAATCGCCGTTTCACACGAAAGAAACATGAATTTATCAGTTTGAATAGTTCAAAACAGCGTTTTTCTATGTTTTTGCAAGTTTGAAACAGCAATTTTATCGCTATTTCTCATAAATCGCCGTTTCACACGAAAGAAACATGAATTTGTCAGTTTGAATAGTTCAAAACAGCGTTTTTCTATGTTTTTGCAAGTTTAAAACAGCAATTTTATCGTAATTTTTCATAAATCGCCGTTTCACACGAAAGAAACATGAATTTGTCAGTTTGAATAGTTCAAAACAGCGTTTTTCTATGTTTTTGCAAGTTTAAAACAGCAGTTTTATCGTGATTTCACAAAAATCCACCGTTTCGAACGAAAGAAACCTGAATTTATCAGTTTGAATAGTTCAAAGCAGCGTTTTTCTATGTTTTTGCAAGTTTAAAACAGCAATTTTATCGTCATTTCTCATAAATCGCCGTTTCACACGAAAGAAACATGAATTTATCAGTTTGAATAGTTGAAACCAGCGTTTTTCTATGTTTTTGCAAGTTTAAAACAGCAATTTTATCGTCATTTCTCTTAAATCGCCGTTTCACACGAAAGAAACATGAATTTATCAGTTTGAATAGTTGAAAACAGCGTTTTTATATGTTTTTGCAAGTTTGAAACAGCAATTTTATCGTCATTTCTCATAAATCGCCGTTTCACACGAAAGAAACATGAATTTGTCAGTTTGAATAGTTCAAAACAGCGTTTTTCTATGTTTTTGCAAGTTTAAAACAGCAATTTTATCGTCATTTCTCATAAATCGCCGTTTCACACGAAAGAAACATGAATTTGTCAGTTTGAATAGTTCAAAACAGCGTTTTTCTATGTTTTTGCAAGTTTAAAACAGCAGTTTTATCGTGATTTCACAAAAATCCACCGTTTCGAACGAAAGAAACCTGAATTTATCAGTTTGAATAGTTAAAAACAGCGTTTTTCTATGTTTTTGCAAGATTAAAACAGCAATTTTATCGTCATTTCTCATAAATCGCCGTTTGGCACGAAAGAAACATGAATTTATCAGTTTGAATAGTTGAAAACAGCGTTTTTCTATGTTTTTGCAAGTTTAAAACAGCAATTTTATCGTCATTTCTCATAAATCGCCGTTTCACACGAAAGAAACATGAATTTATCAGTTTGAATAGTTGAAAACAGCGTTTTTCTATGTTTTTGCAAGTTTGAAACAGCAATTTTATCGCTATTTCTCATAAATCGCCGTTTCACACGAAAGAAACATGAATTTGTCAGTTTGAATAGTTCAAAACAGCGTTTTTCTATGTTTTTGCAAGTTTAAAACAGCAGTTTTATCGTGATTTCACAAAAATCCACCGTTTCGAACGAAAGAAACCTGAATTTATCAGTTTGAATAGTTCAAAGCAGCGTTTTTCTATGTTTTTGCAAGTTTGAAACAGCAATTTTATCGCTATTTCTCATAAATCGCCGTTTCACACGAAAGAAACATGAATTTGTCAGTTTGAATAGTTCAAAACAGCGTTTTTCTATGTTTTTGCAAGTTTAAAACAGCAATTTTATCGTCATTTTTCATAAATCGCCGTTTCACACGAAAGAAACATGAATTTGTCAGTTTGAATAGTTCAAAACAGCGTTTTTCTATGTTTTTGCAAGTTTAAAACAGCAGTTTTACCGTAATTTCACAAAAATCCACCGTTTCGAACGAAAGAAACCTGAATTTATCAGTTTGTATAGTTGAAAACAGCGTTTTTCTATGTTTTTGCAAGTTTAAAACAGCAATTTTATCGTCATTTCTCATAAATCGCCGTTTCACACGAAAGAAACATGAATTTGTCAGTTTGAATAGTTCAAAACAGCGTTTTTCTATGTTTTTGCAAGTTTAAAACAGCAGTTTTATCGTGATTTCACAAAAATCCACCGTTTCGAACGAAAGAAACCTGAATTTATCAGTTTGAATAATTAAAAACAGCGTTTTTCTATGTTTTTGCAAGTTTAAAACAGCAATTTTATCGTCATTTCTCATAAATCGCCGTTTGGCACGAAAGAAACATGAATTTATCAGTTTGAACAGTTGAAAACAGCGTTTTTCTATGTTTTTGCAAGCTTAAAACAGCAATTTTATCGTCATTTCTCATAAATCGCCGTTTCACACGAAAGAAACATGAATTTATCAGTTTGAATAGTTCAAAACAGCGTTTTTCTATGTTTTAGCAAGTTTAAAACAGCAATTTTATCGTCATTTCTCATAAATCGCCGTTTCACACGAAAGAAACATGAATATGTCAGTTTGAATAGTTCAAAACAGCGTTTTTCTATGTTTTTGCAAGTTTAAAACAGCAGTTTTATCGTGATTTCACAAAAATCCACCGTTTCGAACGAAAGAAACCTGAATTTATCAGTTTGAATAGTTAAAAACAGCGTTTTTCTATGTTTTTGCAAGATTAAAACAGCAATTTTATCGTCATTTCTCATAAATCGCCGTTTGGCACGAAAGAAACATGAATTTATCAGTTTGAATAGTTGAAAACAGCGTTTTTCTATGTTTTTGCAAGCTTAAAACAGCAATTTTATCGTCATTTCTCATAAATCGCCGTTTCACACGAAAGAAACATGAATTTATCAGTTTGAATAGTTCAAAACAGCGTTTTTCTATGTTTTAGCAAGTTTAAAACAGCAATTTTATCGTCATTTCTCATAAATCGCCGTTTCACACGAAAGAAACATGAATATGTCAGTTTGAATAGTTCAAAACAGCGTTTTTCTATGTTTTTGCAAGTTTAAAACAGCAGTTTTATCGTGATTTCACAAAAATCCACCGTTTCGAACGAAAGAAACCTGAATTTATCAGTTTGAATAGTTAAAAACAGCGTTTTTCTATGTTTTTGCAAGATTAAAACAGCAATTTTATCGTCATTTCTCATAAATCGCCGTTTGGCACGAAAGAAACATGAATTTATCAGTTTGAATAGTTGAAAACAGCGTTTTTCTATGTTTTTGCAAGTTTAAAACAGCAATTTTATCGTCATTTCTCATAAATCGCCGTTTCACACGAAAGAAACATGAATTTATCAGTTTGAATAGTTGAAACCAGCGTTTTTCTATGTTTTTGCAAGTTTAAAACAGCAATTTTATCGTCATTTCTCTTAAATCGCCGTTTCACACGAAAGAAACATGAATTTATCAGTTTGAATAGTTGAAAACAGCGTTTTTATATGTTTTTGCAAGTTTGAAACAGCAATTTTATCGTCATTTCTCATAAATCGCCGTTTCACACGAAAGAAACATGAATTTGTCAGTTTGAATAGTTCAAAACAGCGTTTTTCTATGTTTTTGCAAGTTTAAAACAGCAATTTTATCGTCATTTCTCATAAATCGCCGTTTCACACGAAAGAAACATGAATTTGTCAGTTTGAATAGTTCAAAACAGCGTTTTTCTATGTTTTTGCAAGTTTAAAACAGCAGTTTTATCGTGATTTCACAAAAATCCACCGTTTCGAACGAAAGAAACCTGAATTTATCAGTTTGAATAGTTAAAAACAGCGTTTTTCTATGTTTTTGCAAGATTAAAACAGCAATTTTATCGTCATTTCTCATAAATCGCCGTTTGGCACGAAAGAAACATGAATTTATCAGTTTGAATAGTTGAAAACAGCGTTTTTCTATGTTTTTGCAAGTTTAAAACAGCAATTTTATCGTCATTTCTCATAAATCGCCGTTTCACACGAAAGAAACATGAATTTATCAGTTTGAATAGTTGAAAACAGCGTTTTTCTATGTTTTTGCAAGTTTGAAACAGCAATTTTATCGCTATTTCTCATAAATCGCCGTTTCACACGAAAGAAACATGAATTTGTCAGTTTGAATAGTTCAAAACAGCGTTTTTCTATGTTTTTGCAAGTTTAAAACAGCAGTTTTATCGTGATTTCACAAAAATCCACCGTTTCGAACGAAAGAAACCTGAATTTATCAGTTTGAATAGTTCAAAGCAGCGTTTTTCTATGTTTTTGCAAGTTTAAAACAGCAATTTTATCGTCATTTCTCATAAATCGCCGTTTCACACGAAAGAAACATGAATTTATCAGTTTGAATAGTTAAAAACAGCGTTTTTCTATGTTTTTGCAAGTTTAAAACAGCAATTTTATCGTCATTTCTCATAAATCGCCGTTTCACACGAAAGAAACATGAATTTGTCAGTTTGAATAGTTGAAAGCAGCGTTTTTCTATGTTTTTGCAAGTTTAAAACAGCAATTTTATCGTCATTTCTCATAAATCGCCGTTTCACACGAAAGAAACATGAATTTATCAGTTTGAATAGTTCAAAACAGCGTTTTTCTATGTTTTTGCAAGTTTGAAACAGCAATTTTATCGCTATTTCTCATAAATCGCCGTTTCACACGAAAGAAACATGAATTTGTCAGTTTGAATAGTTCAAAACAGCGTTTTTCTATGTTTTTGCAAGTTTAAAACAGCAATTTTATCGTCATTTTTCATAAATCGCCGTTTCACACGAAAGAAACATGAATTTGTCAGTTTGAATAGTTCAAAACTGCGTTTTTCTATGTTTTTGCAAGTTTAAAACAGCAGTTTTATCGTAATTTCACAAAAATCCACCGTTTCGAACGAAAGAAACCTGAATTTATCAGTTTGTATAGTTGAAAACAGCGTTTTTCTATGTTTTTGCAAGTTTAAAACAGCAATTTTATCGTCATTTCTCATAAATCGCCGTTTCACACGAAAGAAACATGAATTTGTCAGTTTGAATAGTTCAAAACAGCGTTTTTCTATGTTTTTGCAAGTTTAAAACAGCAGTTTTATCGTGATTTCACAAAAATCCACCGTTTCGAACGAAAGAAACCTGAATTTATCAGTTTGAATAATTAAAAACAGCGTTTTTCTATGTTTTTGCAAGTTTAAAACAGCAATTTTATCGTCATTTCTCATAAATCGCCGTTTGGCACGAAAGAAACATGAATTTATCAGTTTGAACAGTTGAAAACAGCGTTTTTCTATGTTTTTGCAAGCTTAAAACAGCAATTTTATCGTCATTTCTCATAAATCGCCGTTTCACACGAAAGAAACATGAATTTATCAGTTTGAATAGTTCAAAACAGCGTTTTTCTATGTTTTAGCAAGTTTAAAACAGCAATTTTATCGTCATTTCTCATAAATCGCCGTTTCACACGAAAGAAACATGAATATGTCAGTTTGAATAGTTCAAAACAGCGTTTTTCTATGTTTTTGCAAGTTTAAAACAGCAGTTTTATCGTGATTTCACAAAAATCCACCGTTTCGAACGAAAGAAACCTGAATTTATCAGTTTGAATAGTTAAAAACAGCGTTTTTCTATGTTTTTGCAAGATTAAAACAGCAATTTTATCGTCATTTCTCATAAATCGCCGTTTGGCACGAAAGAAACATGAATTTATCAGTTTGAATAGTTGAAAACAGCGTTTTTCTATGTTTTTGCAAGTTTAAAACAGCAATTTTATCGTCATTTCTCATAAATCGCCGTTTCACACGAAAGAAACATGAATTTATCAGTTTGAATAGTTGAAAACAGCGTTTTTCTATGTTTTTGCAAGTTTGAAACAGCAATTTTATCGCTATTTCTCATAAATCGCCGTTTCACACGAAAGAAACATGAATTTGTCAGTTTGAATAGTTCAAAACAGCGTTTTTCTATGTTTTTGCAAGTTTAAAACAGCAGTTTTATCGTAATTTCACAAAAATCCACCGTTTCGAACGAAAGAAACCTGAATTTATCAGTTTGTATAGTTGAAAACAGCGTTTTTCTATGTTTTTGCAAGTTTAAAACAGCAATTTTATCGTCATTTCTCATAAATCGCCGTTTCACACGAAAGAAACATGAATTTGTCAGTTTGAATAGTTCAAAACAGCGTTTTTCTATGTTTTTGCAAGTTTAAAACAGCAGTTTTATCGTGATTTTACAAAAATCCACCGTTTCGAACGAAAGAAACCTGAATTTATCAGTTTGAATAATTAAAAACAGCGTTTTTCTATGTTTTTGCAAGTTTAAAACAGCAATTTTATCGTCATTTCTCATAAATCGCCGTTTGGCACGAAAGAAACATGAATTTATCAGTTTGAATAGTTGAAAACAGCGTTTTTCTATGTTTTTGCAAGCTTAAAACAGCAATTTTATCGTCATTTATCATAAATCGCCGTTTCACACGAAAGAAACATGAATTTATCAGTTTGAATAGTTGAAAACAGCGTTTTTCTATGTTTTTGCAAGTTTAAAACAGCAATTTTATCGTCATTTCTAATAAATCGCCGTTTCACACGAAAGAAACATGAATTTATCAGTTTGAATAGTTGAAAACAACGTTTTTCTATGTTTTTGCAAGTTTAAAACAGCAATTTTATCGTCATTTCTCATAAATCGCCGTTTCACACGAAAGAAACATGAATTTGTCAGTTTGAATAGTTTAAAACAGCGTTTTTCTATGTTTTAGCAAGTTTAAAACAGCAATTTTATCGTCATTTCTCATAAATCGCCGTTTCACACGAAAGAAACATGAATATGTCAGTTTGAATAGTTCAAAACAGCGTTTTTCTATGTTTTTGCAAGTTTAATACAGCAGTTTTATCGTGATTTCACAAAAATCCACCGTTTCGAACGAAAGAAACCTGAATTTATCAGTTTGAATAGTTAAAAACAGCGTTTTTCTATGTTTTTGCAAGTTTAAAACAGCAATTTTATCGTCATTTCTCATAAATCGCCGTTTGGCACGAAAGAAACATGAATTTATCAGTTTGAATAGTTGAAAACAGCGTTTTTCTATGTTTTTGCAAGTTTAAAACAGCAGTTTTATCGTGATTTCACAAAAATCCACCGTTTCGAACGAAAGAAACCTGAATTTATCAGTTTGAATAATTAAAAACAGCGTTTTTCTATGTTTTTGCAAGTTTAAAACAGCAATTTTATCGTCATTTCTCATAAATCGCCGTTTGGCACGAAAGAAACATGAATTTATCAGTTTGAATAGTTGAAAACAGCGTTTTTCTATGTTTTTGCAAGCTTAAAACAGCAATTTTATCGTCATTTATCATAAATCGCCGTTTCACACGAAAGAAACATGAATTTATCAGTTTGAATAGTTGAAAACAGCGTTTTTCTATGTTTTTGCAAGTTTAAAACAGCAATTTTATCGTCATTTCTAATAAATCGCCGTTTCACACGAAAGAAACATGAATTTATCAGTTTGAATAGTTGAAAACAACGTTTTTCTATGTTTTTGCAAGTTTAAAACAGCAATTTTATCGTCATTTCTCATAAATCGCCGTTTCACACGAAAGAAACATGAATTTGTCAGTTTGAATAGTTTAAAACAGCGTTTTTCTATGTTTTAGCAAGTTTAAAACAGCAATTTTATCGTCATTTCTCATAAATCGCCGTTTCACACGAAAGAAACATGAATATGTCAGTTTGAATAGTTCAAAACAGCGTTTTTCTATGTTTTTGCAAGTTTAATACAGCAGTTTTATCGTGATTTCACAAAAATCCACCGTTTCGAACGAAAGAAACCTGATTTTATCAGTTTGAATAGTTAAAAACAGCGTTTTTCTATGTTTTTGCAAGTTTAAAACAGCAATTTTATCGTCATTTCTCATAAATCGCCGTTTGGCACGAAAGAAACATGAATTTATCAGTTTGAATAGTTGAAAACAGCGTTTTTCTATGTTTTTGCAAGTTTAAAACAGCAATTTTATCGTCATTTCTCATAAATCGCCGTTTCACACGAAAGAAACATGAATTTATCAGTTTGAATAGTTGAAAACAGCGTTTTTCTATGTTTTTGCAAGTTTAAAACAGCAATTTTATCGTCATTTCTCATAAATCGCCGTTTCACACGAAAGAAACATGAATTTATCAGTTTGAATAGTTGAAACCAGCGTTTTTCTATGTTTTTGCAAGTTTAAAACAGCAATTTTATCGTCATTTCTCATAAATCGCCGTTTCACACGAAAGAAACATGAATTTATCAGTTTGAATAGTTGAAAACAGCGTTTTTCTATGTTTTTGCAAGTTTGAAACAGCAATTTTATCGCTATTTCTCATAAATCGCCGTTTCACACGAAAGAAACATGAATTTGTCAGTTTGAATAGTTCAAAACAGCGTTTTTCTATGTTTTTGCAAGTTTAAAACAGCAATTTTATCGTCATTTTTCATAAATCGCCGTTTCACACGAAAGAAACATGAATTTGTCAGTTTGAATAGTTCAAAACAGCGTTTTTCTATGTTTTTGCAAGTTTAAAACAGCAGTTTTATCGTAATTTCACAAAAATCCACCGTTTCGAACGAAAGAAACCTGAATTTATCAGTTTGTGTTGTTAAAAACAGCGTTTTTCTATGTTTTTGCAAGTTTAAAACAGCAATTTTATCGTCATTTCTCATAAATCGCCGTTTCACACGAAAGAAACATGAATTTATCAGTTTGAATAGTTGAAAACAGCGTTTTTCTATGTTTTTGCAAGTTTAAAACAGCAATTTTATCGTCATTTCTCATAAATCGCCGTTTCACACAAAAGAAACATGAATTTATCAGTTTGAATAGTTGAAAACAGCGTTTTTCTATGTTTTTGCAAGTTTAAAACAGCAATTTTATCGTCATTTCTCATAAATCGCCGTTTCACACGAAAGAAACATGAATTTGTCAGTATGAATAGTTCAAAACAGCGTTTTTCTATGTTTTAGCAAGTTTAAAACAGCAATTTTATCGTCATTTCTCATAAATCGCCGTTTCACACGAAAGAAACATGAATATGTCAGTTTGAATAGTTCAAAACAGCGTTTTTCTATGTTTTTGCAAGTTTAATACAGCAGTTTTATCGTGATTTCACAAAAATCCACCGTTTCGAACGAAAGAAACCTGAATTTATCAGTTTGAATAGTTAAAAACAGCGTTTTTCTAAGTTTTTGCAAGTTTAAAACAGCAATTTTATCGTCATTTCTCATAAATCGCCGTTTCACACGAAAGAAACATGAATTTGTCAGTTTGAATAGTTCAAAACAGCGTTTTTCTATGTTTTTGCAAGTTTAAAACAGCAGTTTTATCGTGATTTCACAAAAATCCACTGTTTCGAACGAAAGAAACCTGAATTTATCAGTTTGAATAGTTAAAAACAGCGTTTTTCTATGTTTTTGCAAGTTTAAAACAGCAATTTTATCGTCATTTCTCATAAATCGCCGTTTGGCACGAAAGAAACATGAATTTATCAGTTTGAATAGTTGAAAACAGCGTTTTTCTATGTTTTTGCAAGCTTAAAACAGCAATTTTATCGTCATTTATCATAAATCGCCGTTTCACACGAAAGAAACATGAATTTATCAGTTTGAATAGTTGAAAACAGCGCTTTTCTATTTTTGCAAGTTTAAAACAGCAATTTTATCGTCATTTCTCATAAATCGCCGTTTCACACGAAAGAAACATGAATTTATCAGTTTGAATAGTTGAAAACAGCGTTTTTCTATGTTTTTGCAAGATTAAAACAGCAATTTTATCGTCATTTCTCATAAATCGCCGTTTCACACGAAAGAAACATGAATTTGTCAGTTTGAATAGTTCAAAAAAACGTTTTTCTATGTTTTAGCAAGTTTAAAACAGCAATTTTGTCGTCATTTCTCATAAATCGCCGTTTCACACGAAAGAAACATGAATATGTCAGTTTGAATAGTTCAAAACAGCGTTTATCTATGTTTTTGCAAGTTTAATACAGCAGTTTTATCGTGATTTTACAAAAATCCACCGTTTCGAACGAAAGAAACCTGAATTTATCAGTTTGAATAGTTAAAAACAGCGTTTTTCTAAGTTTTTGCAAGTTTAAAACAGCAATTTTATCGTCATTTCTCATAAATCGCCGTTTCACACGAAAGAAACATGAATTTGTCAGTTTGAATAGTTCAAAACAGCGTTTTTCTATGTTTTTGCAAGTTTAAAACAGCAGTTTTATCGTGATTTCACAAAAATCCACCGTTTCGAACGAAAGAAACCTGAATTTATCAGTTTGAATAGTTAAAAACAGCGTTTTTCTATGTTTTTGCAAGTTTAAAACAGCAATTTTATCGTCATTTCTCATAAATCGCCGTTTGGCACGAAAGAAACATGAATTTATCAGTTTGAATAGTTGAAAACAGCGTTTTTCTATGTTTTTGCAAGCTTAAAACAGCAATTTTATCGTCATTTATCATAAATCGCCGTTTCACACGAAAGAAACATGAATTTATCAGTTTGAATAGTTGAAAACAGCGCTTTTCTATGTTTTTGCAAGTTTAAAACAGCAATTTTATCGTCATTTCTCATAAATCGCCGTTTCACACGAAAGAAACATGAATTTATCAGTTTGAATAGTTGAAAACAGCGTTTTTCTATGTTTTTGCAAGTTTAAAACAGCAATTTTATCGTCATTTCTCATAAATCGCCGTTTCACACGAAAGAAACATGAATTTGTCAGTTTGAATAGTTCAAAAAAACGTTTTTCTATGTTTTAGCAAGTTTAAAACAGCAAATACATCGTCATTTCTCATAAATCGCCGTTTCACACGAAAGAAACATGAATATATCAGTTTGAATAGTTCAAAACAGCGTTTTTCTATGTTTTTGCAAGTTTAATACAGCAGTTTTATCGTGATTTCACAAAAATCCACCGTTTCGAACGAAAGAAACCTGAATTTATCAGTTTGAATAGTTAAAAACAGCGTTTTTCTAAGTTTTTGCAAGTTTAAAACAGCAATTTTATCGTCATTTCTCATAAATCGCCGTTTCACACGAAAGAAACATGAATTTGTCAGTTTGAATAGTTCAAAACAGCGTTTTTCTATGTTTTTGCAAGTTTAAAACAGCAGTTTTATCGTGATTTCACAAAAATCCACCGTTTCGAATGAAAGAAACCTGAATTTATCAGTTTGAATAGTTAAAAACAGCGTTTTTCTATGTTTTTGCAAGTTTAAAACAGCAATTTTATCGTCATTTCTCATAAATCGCCGTTTGGCACGAAAGAAACATGAATTTATCAGTTTGAATAGTTGAAAACAGCGTTTTTCTATGTTTTTGCAAGTTTAAAACAGCAATTTTATCGTCATTTATCATAAATCGCCGTTTCACACGAAAGAAACATGAATTTATCAGTTTGAATAGTTGAAAACAGCGTTTTTCTATGTTTTTGCAAGTTTAAAACAGCAATTTTATCGTCATTTCTCATAAATCGCCGTTTCACACGAAAGAAACATGAATTTATCAGTTTGAATAGTTGAAACCAGCGTTTTTCTATGTTTTTGCAAGTTTAAAACAGCAATTTTATCGTCATTTCTCATAAATCGCCGTTTCACACGAAAGAAACATGAATTTATCAGTTTGAATAGTTGAAAACAGCGTTTTTTATGTTTTTGCAAGTTTGAAACAGGAATTTTATCGCTATTTCTCATAAATCGCCGTTTCACACGAAAGAAACATGAATTTGTCAGTTTGAATAGTTCAAAACAGCGTTTTTCTATGTTTTTGCAAGTTTAAAACGGCAATTTTATCGTCATTCTTCATAAAACGCCGTTTCACACGAAAGAAACATGAATTTGTCAGTTTGAATAGTTCAAAACAGCGTTTTTCTATGTTTTTGCAAGTTTAAAACAGCAGTTTTATCGTCATTTCTCATAAATCGCCGTTTCACACGAAAGAAACATGAATTTGTCAGTTTGAATAGTTCAAAACAGCGTTTTTCTATGTTTTTGCAAGTTTAAACAGCAATTTTATCGTCATTTCTCATAAATCGCCGTTTCACACGAAAGAAACATGAATTTATCAGTTTGAATAGTTGTAAACAGCGTTTTTCTATGTTTTTGCAAGTTTAAAACAGTAATTTTATCGTCATTTCTCATAAATCGCCGTTTCACACGAAAGAAACATGAATTTATCAGTTTGAATAGTTGAAAACAGCGTTTTTCTATGTTTTTGCAAGTTTGAAACAGCAATTTTATCGTAATTTCTCATAAATCGCCGTTTCACACAAAAGGAACATGAATTTGTCAGTTTGAATAGTTCAAAACAGCGTTTTTCTATGTTTTTGCAAGTTTAAACAGCAATTTTATCGTCATTTCTCATAAATCGCCGTTTCACACGAAAGAAACATGAATTTATCAGTTTGAATAGTTAAAAATAGCGTTTTTCTATGTTTTTGCAAGTTTAAAACAGCAATTTTATCGTCATTTCTCATAAATCGCCGTTTCACACGAGAGAAACATGAATTTGTCAGTTTGAATAGTTAAAAACAGCGTTTTTCTATGTTTTTGCAAGTTTAAAGCAGCAATTTTATCGTCATTTCTCATAAATCGCCGTTTCACACGAAAGAAACATGAATTTATGTTTGAATAGTTAAAAACAGCGTTTTTCTATGTTTTTGCAAGTTTAAAACAGCAATTTTATCGTCATTTCTCATAAATCGCCGTTTCACACAAAGGAAACATGAATTTGTCAGTTTGAATAGTTCAAAACAGCGTTTTTCTATGTTTTTGCAAGTTTAAAACAGCAGTTTTATCGTGATTTCACAAAAATCCACCGTTTCGAACGAAAGAAACCTGAATTTATCAGTTTGAATAGTTAAAAACAGCGTTTTTCTAAGTTTTTGCAAGTTTAAAACAGCAATTTTATCGTCATTTCTCATAAATCGCCGTTTCACACGAAAGAAACATGAATTTGTCAGTTTGAATAGTTCAAAACAGCGTTTTTCTATGTTTTTGCAAGTTTAAACAGCAATTTTATCGTCATTTCTCATAAATCGCCGTTTCACACGAAACAAACATGAATTTATCAGTTTGAATAGTTGTAAACAGCGTTTTTCTATGTTTTTGCAAGTTTAAAACAGTAATTTTATCGTCATTTCTCATAAATCGCCGTTTCACACGAAAGAAACATAAATTTATCAGTTTGAATAGTTGAAAACAGCGTTTTTCTATGTTTTTGCAAGTTTGAAACAGCAATTTTATCGTCATTTCTCATAAATCGCCGTTTCACACGAAAGAAACATGAATTTGTTAGTTTGAATAGTTCGAACAGCGTTTTTTCTATGTTTTTGCAAGTTTAAACAGCAATTTTATCGTCATTTCTCATAAATCGCCGTTTCACACGAAAGAAACATGAATTTATCAGTTTGAATAGTTAAAAATAGCGTTTTTCTATGTTTTTGCAAGTTTAAAACAGCAATTTTATCGTCATTTCTCATAAATCGCCGTTTCACACGAGAGAAACATGAATTTGTCAGTTTGAATATTTCAAAACAGCGTTTTTCTATGTTTTTGCAAGTTTAAAACAGCAATTTTATCGTCAATTCTCATAAATCGCCGTTTCACACGAAAGAAACATGAATTTGTCTGTTTGAATAGTTCAAAACAGCGTTTTTCTATGTTTTTGTAAGTTTAAAACAGCAGTTTTATCGTGATTTCACAAAAATCCACAGTTTCGAACGAAAGAAACCTGAATTTATCAGTTTGAATAGTTAAAAACAGCGTTTTTCTATGTTTTTGCAAGTTTAAAACAGCAATTTTATCGTCATTTCTCATAAATCGCCGTTTCAGACGAAAGAAACATGAATTTATCAGTTTGAATAGTTAAAAACAGCGTTTTTCTATGTTTTTGCAAGTTTATAACAGCAGTTTTATCGTGATTTCACAAAAATCCACCGTTTCGAACGAAAGAAACCTGAATTTATCAGTTTGAATAGTTAAAACCAGCGTTTTTCTATGTTTTTGCAAGTTTAAAACAGCAATTTTATCGTCATTTCTCATAAATCGCCGTTTGGCACGAAAGAAACATGAATTTATCAGTTTGAATAGTTGAAAACAGCGTTTTTCTATGTTTTTGCAAGTTTAAAACAGCAATTTTATCGTCATTTATCATAAATCGCCGCTTCACACGAAAGAAACATGAATTTATCAGTTTGAATAGTTGAAAACAGCGTTTTTCTATGTTTTTGCAAGTTTAAAACAGCAATTTTATCGTCATTTCTCATAAATCGCCGTTTCACACGAAAGAAACATGAATTTATCAGTTTGAATAGTTGAAAACAGCGTTTTTCTATGTTTTTGCAAGTTTGAAACAGCAATTTTATCGTCATTTCTCATAAATCGCCGTTTCACACTAAAGAAACATGAATTTGTCAGTTTGAATAGTTTAAAACAGCGTTTTTCTATGTTTTTGCAATTTTAAAACAGCAATTTTATCGTCATTTCTCATAAATCGCCGTTTCACACGAAAGAAACATGAATTTGTCAGTTTGAATAGTTCAAAACAGCGTTTTTCTATGTTTTTGCAAGTTTAAAACAGCAGTTTTATCGTGATTTCACAAAAATCCACCGTTTCGAACGCAAGAAACCTGAATTTATCAGTTTGAATAGTTAAAAACAGCGTTTTTCTATGTTTTGCAAGTTTAAAACAGCAATTTTATCGTCATTTCTCATAAATCGCCGTTTCACACGAAAGAAACATGAATTTATCAGTTTGAATAGTTGAAAACAGCGTTTTTCTATGTTTTTGCAAGTTTAAAACAGCAATTTTATCGTCATTTCTCATAAATCGCCGTTTCACACGAAAGAAACATGAATTTGTCAGTTTGAATAGTTCAAAACAGCGTTTTTCTATGTTTTTGCAAGTTTAAAACAGCAGTTATATCGTGATTTCACAAAAATCCACCGTTTCGAACGAAAGAAACCTGAATTTATCAGTTTGAATAGTTAAAACCAGCGTTTTTTCTATGTTTTTGCAAGTTTAAAACAGCAATTTTATCGTCATTTCTCATAAATCGCCGTTTGGCACGAAAGAAACATGAATTTATCAGTTTGTATAGTTGAAAACAGCGTTTTTCTATGTTTTTGCAAGTTTAAAACATCAATTTTATCGTCATTTCTCATAAATCGTCGTTTCACACGAAAGAAACATGAATTTATCAGTTTGAATAGTTGAAAACAGCGTTTTTCTATGTTTTTGCAAGTTTAAAACAGCAATTTTATCGTCATTTCTCATAAATCGCCGTTTCACATGAAAGAAACATGAATTTATCAGTTTGAATAGTTGAAAACAGCGTTTTTCTATGTTTTTGCAAGTTTGAAACAGCAATTTTATCGTCATTTCTCATAAATCGCCGTTTCACACGAAAGAAACATGAATTTGTCAGTTTGAATAGTACAAAACAGCGTTTTTCTATGTTTTTGCAAGTTTAAAACAGCAATTTTATCGTCATTTCTCATAAATCGCCGTTTCACACGAAAGAAACATGAATTTATCAGTTTGAATAGTTGAAATCAGCGTTTTTCTATGTTTTTGCAAGTTTGAAACAGCAATTTTATCGTCATTTCTCATAAATCGCCGTTTCACACGAAAGAAACATGAATTTGTCAGTTTGAATAGTTTAAAACAGCGTTTTTCTATGTTTTTGCAAGTTTAAAACAGCAATTTTATCGTCATTTCTCATAAATCGCCGTTTCACACGAAAGAAACATGAATTTGTCAGTTTGAATAGTTCAAAACAGCGTTTTTCTATGTTTTTGCAAGTTTAAAACAGCAGTTTTATCGTGATTTCACAAAAATCCACCGTTTCGAACGAAAGAAACCTGAATTTATCAGTTCGAATAGTTAAAAACAGCGTTTTTCTATGTTTTTGCAAGTTTAAAACAGCAATTTTATCGTCATTTCTCATAAATCGCCGTTTGGCACGAAAGAAACATGAATTTATCAGTTTGTATAGTTGAAAACAGCGTTTTTCTATGTTTTTGCAAGTTTAAAACATCAATTTTATCGTCATTTATCATAAATCGCCGTTTCACACGAAAGAAACATGAATTTATCAGTTAGAATAGTTGAAAACAGCGTTTTTCTATGTTTTTGCAAGTTTAAAACAGCAATTTTATCGTCATTTCTCATAAATCGCCGTTTCACACGAAAGAAACATGAATTTATCAGTTTGAATAGTTGAAAACAGCGTTTTTCTATGTTTTTGCAAGTTTGAAACAGCAATTTTATCGTCATTTCTCATAAATCGCCGTTTCACACGAAAGAAACATGAATTTGTCAGTTTGAATAGTACAAAACAGCGTTTTTCTATGTTTTTGCAAGTTTAAAACAGCAATTTTATCGTCATTTCTCATAAATTGCCGTTTCACACGAAAGAAACATGAATTTGTCAGTTTGAATAGTTCAAAACAGCGTTTTTCTATGTTTTTGCAAGTTTAAAACAGCAGTTTTATCGTGATTTCACAAAAATCCACCGTTTCGAACGAAAGAAACCTGAATTTATCAGTTTGAATAGTTAAAAACAGCGTTTTTCTATGTTTTTGCAAGTTTAAAACAGCAATTTTATCGTCATTTCTCATAAATCGCCGTTTGGCACGAAAGAAACATGAATTTATCAGTTTGAATAGTTGAAAACAGCGTTTTTCTATGTTTTTGCAAGCTTAAAACAGCAATTTTATCGTCATTTCTCATAAATCGCCGTTTCACACGAAAGAAACATAAATTTGTCAGTTTGAATAGTTCAAAACAGCGTTTTTCTATGTTTTTGCAAGTTTAGAACAGCAGTTTTATCGTGATTTCACAAAAATTCACCATTTCGAACGAAAGAAACCTGAATTTATCAGTTTGAATAGTTTAAAACAGCGTTTTTCTATGTTTTTGCAAGTTTAAAACAGCAATTTTATCGTCATTAATCATAAATCGCCGTTTCACACGAAAGAAACATGAATTTATCAGTTTGAATAGTTGAAAACAGCGTTTTTCTATGTTTTTGCAAGTTTAAAACAGCAATTTTATCGTCATTAATCATAAATCGCCGTTTCACACGAAAGAAACATGAATTTATCAGTTTGAATAGTTGAAAACAGCGTTTTTCTATGTTTTTGCAAGTTTAAAACAGCAATTTTATCGTCATTTCTCATAAATCGCCGTTTCACACGAAAGGAACATGAATTTGTCAGTTTGAATAGTTCAAAACAGCGTTTTTCTATGTTTTTGCAAGTTTAAAACCGCAATTTTATCGTCATTTCTCATAAATCGCCGTTTCACACGAAAGAAACATGAATTTATCAGTTTGAATAGTTCAAAACAGCGTTTTTTTATGTTTTTGCAAGTTTAAAACAGCAATTTTATCGTCATTACTCATAAATCGCCGTTTCACACGAAAGAAACATGAATTTGTCAGTTTGAATAGTTCAAAACAGCGTTTTTCTATGTTTTTGCAAGTTTAGAACAGCAGTTTTATCGTGATTTCACAAAAATTCACCATTTCGAACGAAAGAAACCTGAATTTATCAGTTTGAATAGTTTAAAACAGCGTTTTTCTATGTTTTTGCAAGTTTAAAACAGCAATTTTATTGTCATTTCTCATAAATCGCCGTTTCGCACGAAAGAAACATGAATTTATCAGTTTGAATAGTTGAAAACAGCGTTTTTCCATGTTTTGCAAGTTTAAAACAGCAATTTTATCGTCATTTCTCATAAATCGCCGTTTCACACGAAAGAAACATGAATTTGTCAGTTTGAATAGTTCAAAACAGCGTTTTCTATGTTTTTACAAGTTTAAAACAGCAATTTTATCGTCATTTCTCATAAATCGCCATTTCACACGAAAGAAACATGAATTTATCAGTTTGAATAGTTAAAAACAGCGTTTTTCTATGTTTTTGCAAGTTTAAAACAGCAATTTTATTGTCGTTTCTCATAAATCGCCGTTTCACACGAAAGAAACATGAATTTGTAAGTTTGATTAGTTCAAAACAGCGTTTTTCTATGTTTTTGCAAGTTTAAAACAGCAATTTTATCGTCATTTCTCATAAATCGCCGTTTCACACGAAAGAAACATGAATTTATCAGTTTGAATAGTTGTAAACAGCGTTTTTCTATGTTTTTGCAAGTTTAAAACAGCAATTTTATCGTCATTTCTCATAAATCGCCGTTTCACACGAAAGAAACATGAATTTGTCAGTTTGAATAGTTCAAAACAGCGTTTTTCTATGTTTTTGCAAGTTTAAAACAGCAATTTTATCGTCATTTCTCATAAATCGCCGTTTCACACGAAAGAAACATGAATTTATCAGTTTGAATAGTTGTAAACAGCGTTTTTCTATGTTTTTGCAAGTTTAAAACAGCAATTTTATCGTCATTTCTCATAAATCGCCGTTTCACACGAAAGAAACATGAATTTGTCAGTTTGAATAGTTCAAAACAGCGTTTTTCTATGTTTTTGCAAGTTTAAAACAGCAATTTTATCGTCATTAATCATAAATCGCCGTTTCACACGAAAGAAACATGAACTTATCAGTTTGAATAGTTGAAAACAGCGTTTTTCTATGTTTTTGCAAGTTTAAAACAGCAATTTTATCGTCATTTCTCATAAATCGCCGTTTCACACGAAAGGAACATGAATTTGTCAGTTTGAATAGTTCAAAACAGCGTTTTTCTATGTTTTTGCAAGTTTAAAACAGCAATTTTATCGTCATTTCTCATAAATCGCCGTTTCGCACGAAAGAAACATGAATTTATCAGTTAGAATAGTTGAAAACAGCGTTTTTCTATGTTTTGCAAGTTTAAAACAGCAATTTTATCGTCATTTCTCATAAATCGCCGTTTCACACGAAAGAAACATGAATTTCTCAGTTTGAATAGTTCAAAACAGCGTTTTCTATGTTTTTGCAAGTTTAAAACAGCAGTTTTATCGTGATTTCACAAAAATCCAACGTTTCGAACGAAAGAAACCTGAATTTATCAGTTTGAGTAGTTAAAAACAGCGTTTTTCTATGTTTTTGCAAGTTTAAAACAGCAATTTTATCGTCATTTTTCATAAATTGCCGTTTCGCACGAAAAAAACATGAATTTATCAGTTTGAATAGTTGAAAACAGCGTTTTCTATGTTTTTGCAAGTTTAAAACAGCAATTTTATCGTAATTTCTCATAAATCGCCATTTCACACGAAAGAAACATGAATTTATCAGTTTGAATAGTTGAAAACAGCGTTTTTCTATGTTTTTGCAAGTTTAAAACAGCAATTTTATCGTCATTTCTCATAAATCGCAGTTTCACACGAAAGAAACATGAATTTATCAGTTTGAATAGTTGAAAACAGCGTTTTTCTATGTTTTGCAAGTTTAAAACAGCAATTTTATCGTCATTTCTCATAAATCGCCGTTTCACACAAAAGAAACATGAATTTGTCAGTTTGAGTAGTTCAAAACAGCGTTTTCTATGTTTTTGCAAGTTTAAAACAGCAGTTTTATCGTGATTTCACAAAAATCCAACGTTTCGAACGAAAGAAACCTAAATTTATCAGTTTGAATAGTTAAAAACAGCGTTTTTCTATGTTTTTGCAAGTTTAAAACAGCAATTTTATCGTCATTTCTCATAAATCGCCGTTTCACACGAAAGAAACATGAATTTGTCAGTTTGAATAGTTCAAAACAGCGTTTTTCTATGTTTTTGCAAGTTTAAAACAGCAGTTTTATCGTGATTTCACAAAAATCCACCGTTTCGAACGAAAGAAACCAGATTTTATCAGTTTGAATAGTTAAAAACAGCGTTTTTCTATGTTTTTGCAAGTTTAAAACATCACTTTTATCGTCATTTCTCATAAATCGCTGTTTCGCACGACAGAAATATGAATTTATCAGTTTGAATAGTTGAAAACAGCGTTTTTCTATGTTTTTGCAAGTTTAAAACAGCAATTTTATCGTCATTTCTCATAAATTGCCGTTTCACACGAAAGAAACATGAATTTGTCAGTTTGAATAGTTCAAAACAGCGTTTTTCTATGTTTTTGCAATTTTAAAACAGCAATTTTATCGTCATTTCTCATAAATCGCCGTTTCACACGAAAGAAACATGAATTTGTCAGTTTTTCGTTTTTTCGTTTTTCTATGTTTTTGCAAGTTTAAAACAGCAGTTTTATCGTGATTTCACAAAAATCCACCGTTTCGAAAGAAAGAAACCTGAATTTATCAGTTTGAATAGTTAAAAACAGCGTTTTTCTATGTTTTTGCAAGTTTAAAACAGCAATTATATCGTCATTTCTCATAAATCGCCGTTTCACACGAAAGAAACATGAATTTGTCAGTTTGAATAGTTCAAAACAGCGTTTTTCTATGTTTTTGCAAGTTTAAAACAGCAGTTTTATCGTGATTTCAAAAAAATCCAACGTTTCGAACGAAAGAAACCTGAATTTATCAGTTTGAATAGTTAAAAACAGCGTTTTTCTATGTTTTTTGCAAGTTTAAAACAGCAGTTTTATCGCTTTTTCTCATAAATCGCCGTTTCACACGAAAGAGACATTAATTGTCAGTTTGAATAGTTCAAAACAGCGTTTTTCTATGTTTTTGCAAGTTTAAAACAGCAGTTTTATCGTGATTTCATAAAAATCCACCGTTTCGAACGAAAGAATCCTGAATTTATCAGTTTGAATAGTTAAAAAAAGCGTTTTTCTATGTTTTTGCAAGTTTAAAACAGCAATTTTATCGTCATTTCTCATAAATCGCCGTTTCACACGAAAGAAACATGAATTTGTCAGTTTGAATAGTTCAAAACAGCGTTTTTCTATGTTTTTGCAAGTTTAAAACAGCAATTTTATCGTGATTTCACAAAAATCCACCGTTTCGAACGAAAGAAACCTGATTTTATCAGTTTGAATAGTTAAAAACAGCGTTTTTCTATGTTTTTGCAAGTTTAAAACTGCAATTTTATCGTCATTTCTCATAAATCGCTGTTTCGCACGACAGAAATATGAATTTATCAGTTTGAATAGTTGAAAACAGCGTTTTTCTATGTTTTTGCAAGTTTAAAACAGCAATTTTATCGTCATTTCTCATAAATTGCCGTTTCACACGAAAGAAACATGAATTTATCAAATTGAATAGTTCTAAACAGCGTTTTTCTATGTTTTTGCAAGTTTAAAACAGCAGTTTTATCGTCATTTCTCATAAATCGCCGTTTCACACGAAAGAAACATGAATTTGTCAGTTTGAATAGTTCAAAACAGCGTTTTTCTATGTTTTTGCAAGTTTAAAACAGCAATTTTATCGTCATTTCTCATAAATCGCCGTTTCACACGAAAGAAACATGAATTTGTCAGTTTTTCGTTTTTTCGTTTTTCTATGTTTTTGCAAGTTTAAAACAGCAGTTTTATCGTGATTTCACAAAAATCCACCGTTTCGAAAGAAAGAAACCTGAATTTATCAGTTTGAATAGTTAAAAACATCGTTTTTCTATGTTTTTGCAAGTTTAAAACAGCAATTTTATCGTCATTTCTCATAAATCGCCGTTTCGCACGAAAGAAACATGAATTTATCAGTTTGAATAGTTGAAAACAGCGTTTTCTATGTTTTTGCAAGTTTAAACCAGCAATTTTATCGTCATTTCTCATAAATCCCCATTTCACACGAAAGAAACATGAATTTATCAGTTTGAATAGTTGAAAACAGCGTTTTTCTATGTTTTGCAAGTTTAAAACAGCAATTTTATCGTCATTTCTCATAAATTGCCGTTTTACACGAAAGAAACATGAATTTATCAGTTTGAATATTTGAAAACAGCGTTTTTCTATGTTTTTGCAAGTTTAAAACAGCAATTTTATCGTCATTTCTCATAAATCGCCGTTTCACACGAAAGAAACATGAATTTGTCAGTTTGAATAGTTCAAAACAGCGTTTTTCTATGTTTTTGCAAGTTTAAAACAGCAGTTTTATCGTCATTTCTCATAAATCGCCGTTTCACACGAAAGAAACATGAATTTGTCAGTTTGAATAGTTCAAAACAGTGTTTTTCTAAGTTTTTGCAAGTTTAAAACAGCAATTATATCGTCATTTCTCATAAATCGCCGTTTCACACGAAAGAAACATGAATTTGTCAGTTTGAATAGTTCAAAACAGCGTTTTTCTATGTTTTTGCAAGTTTAAAACAGCAGTTTTATCGTGATTTCAAAAAAATCAACCGTTTCGAACGAAAGAAACCTGAATTTATCAGTTTGAATAGTTAAAAACAGCGTTTTTCTATGTTTTTGCAAGTTTAAAACAGCAATTTTATCGTCATTGCTCATAAATCGCCGTTTCGCACGAAAGAAACATGAATTTATCAGTTTGAATAGGTGAAAACAGCGTTTTCTATGTTTTTGCAAGTTTAAAACAGCAATTTTATCGTCATTTCTCATAAATACCCATTTCACACGAAAGAAACATGAATTTATCAGTTTGAATAGTTGAAAACAGCGTTTTTCTATGTTTTTGCAAGTTTAAAACAGCAATTTTATCGTCATTTCTCATAAATCGCCGTTTCACACGAAAGAAACATGAATTTATCAGTTTGAATAGTTGAAAACAGCGTTTTTCTATGTTTTGCAAGTTTAAAACAGCAATTTTATCGTTATTTCTCATAAATCGCCGTTTCACACGAAAGAAACATGAATTTGTTAGTTTGAATAGTTCAAAACAGTGTTTTTCTATGTTTTTGCAAGTTTAAAACAGCAATTTTATCGTCATTTCTCATAAATCGCCGTTTCACACGAAAGAAACATGAATTTATCAGTTTGAATAGTTGTAAACAGCGTTTTTCTATGTTTTTGCAAGTTTAAAACAGCAATTTTATCGTCATTTCTCATAAATCGCCGTTTCACACGAAAGAAACATGAATTTGTCAGTTTGAATAGTTCAAAACAGCGTTTTTCTATGTTTTTGCAAGTTTAAAACAGCAATTTTATCGTCATTAATCATAAATCGCCGTTTCACACGAAAGAAACATGAACTTATCAGTTTGAATAGTTGAAAACAGCGTTTTTCTATGTTTTTGCAAGTTTAAAACAGCAATTTTATCGTCATTTCTCATAAATCGCCGTTTCACACGAAAGGAACATGAATTTGTCAGTTTGAATAGTTCAAAACAGCGTTTTTCTATGTTTTTGCAAGTTTAAAACAACAATTTTATCGTCATTTCTCATAAATCGCCGTTTCGCACGAAAGAAACATGAATTTATCAGTTTGAGTAGTTAAAAACAGCGTTTTCTATGTTTTTGCAAGTTTAAAACAGCAGTTTTATCGTGATTTCACAAAAATCCAACGTTTCGAACGAAAGAAACCTGAATTTATCAGTTTGAGTAGTTAAAAACAGCGTTTTTCTATGTTTTTGCAAGTTTAAAACAGCAATTTTATCGTCATTTTTCATAAATTGCCGTTTCGCACGAAAAAAACATGAATTTATCAGTTTGAATAGTTGAAAACAGCGTTTTCTATGTTTTTGCAAGTTTAAAACAGCAATTTTATCGTAATTTCTCATAAATCGCCATTTCACACGAAAGAAACATGAATTTATCAGTTTGAATAGTTGAAAACAGCGTTTTTCTATGTTTTTGCAAGTTTAAAACAGCAATTTTATCGTCATTTCTCATAAATCGCAGTTTCACACGAAAGAAACATGAATTTATCAGTTTGAATAGTTGAAAACAGCGTTTTTCTATGTTTTGCAAGTTTAAAACAGCAATTTTATCGTCATTTCTCATAAATCGCCGTTTCACACAAAAGAAACATGAATTTGTCAGTTTGAGTAGTTCAAAACAGCGTTTTCTATGTTTTTGCAAGTTTAAAACAGCAGTTTTATCGTGATTTCACAAAAATCCAACGTTTCGAACGAAAGAAACCTAAATTTATCAGTTTGAATAGTTAAAAACAGCGTTTTTCTATGTTTTTGCAAGTTTAAAACAGCAATTTTATCGTCATTTCTCATAAATCGCCGTTTCACACGAAAGAAACATGAATTTGTCAGTTTGAATAGTTCAAAACAGCGTTTTTCTATGTTTTTGCAAGTTTAAAACAGCAGTTTTATCGTGATTTCACAAAAATCCACCGTTTCGAACGAAAGAAACCAGATTTTATCAGTTTGAATAGTTAAAAACAGCGTTTTTCTATGTTTTTGCAAGTTTAAAACATCACTTTTATCGTCATTTCTCATAAATCGCTGTTTCGCACGACAGAAATATGAATTTATCAGTTTGAATAGTTGAAAACAGCGTTTTTCTATGTTTTTGCAAGTTTAAAACAGCAATTTTATCGTCATTTCTCATAAATTGCCGTTTCACACGAAAGAAACATGAATTTGTCAGTTTGAATAGTTCAAAACAGCGTTTTTCTATGTTTTTGCAATTTTAAAACAGCAATTTTATCGTCATTTCTCATAAATCGCCGTTTCACACGAAAGAAACATGAATTTGTCAGTTTTTCGTTTTTTCGTTTTTCTATGTTTTTGCAAGTTTAAAACAGCAGTTTTATCGTGATTTCACAAAAATCCCACCGTTTCGAAAGAAAGAAACCTGAATTTATCAGTTTGAATAGTTAAAAACAGCGTTTTTCTATGTTTTTGCAAGTTTAAAACAGCAATTATATCGTCATTTCTCATAAATCGCCGTTTCACACGAAAGAAACATGAATTTGTCAGTTTGAATAGTTCAAAACAGCGTTTTTCTATGTTTTTGCAAGTTTAAAACAGCAGTTTTATCGTGATTTCAAAAAAATCCACCGTTTCGAACGAAAGAAACCTGAATTTATCAGTTTGAATAGTTAAAAACAGCGTTTTTCTATGTTTTTGCAAGTTTAAAACAGCAGTTTTATCGCTTTTTCTCATAAATCGCCGTTTCACACGAAAGAGACATTAATTGTCAGTTTGAATAGTTCAAAACAGCGTTTTTCTATGTTTTTGCAAGTTTAAAACAGCAGTTTTATCGTGATTTCATAAAAATCCACCGTTTCGAACGAAAGAATCCTGAATTTATCAGTTTGAATAGTTAAAAAAAGCGTTTTTCTATGTTTTTGCAAGTTTAAAACAGCAATTTTATCGTCATTTCTCATAAATCGCCGTTTCACACGAAAGAAACATGAATTTGTCAGTTTGAATAGTTCAAAACAGCGTTTTTCTATGTTTTTGCAAGTTTAAAACAGCAATTTTATCGTGATTTCACAAAAATCCACCGTTTCGAACGAAAGAAACCTGATTTTATCAGTTTGAATAGTTAAAAACAGCGTTTTTCTATGTTTTTGCAAGTTTAAAACTGCAATTTTATCGTCATTTCTCATAAATCGCTGTTTCGCACGACAGAAATATGAATTTATCAGTTTGAATAGTTGAAAACAGCGTTTTTCTATGTTTTTGCAAGTTTAAAACAGCAATTTTATCGTCATTTCTCATAAATTGCCGTTTCACACGAAAGAAACATGAATTTATCAGTTTGAATAGTTCTAAACAGCGTTTTTCTATGTTTTTGCAAGTTTAAAACAGCAGTTTTATCGTCATTTCTCATAAATCGCCGTTTCACACGAAAGAAACATGAATTTGTCAGTTTGAATAGTTCAAAACAGCGTTTTTCTATGTTTTTGCAAGTTTAAAACAGCAATTTTATCGTCATTTCTCATAAATCGCCGTTTCACACGAAAGAAACATGAATTTGTCAGTTTTTCGTTTTTTCGTTTTTCTATGTTTTTGCAAGTTTAAAACAGCAGTTTTATCGTGATTTCACAAAAATCCACCGTTTCGAAAGAAAGAAACCTGAATTTATCAGTTTGAATAGTTAAAAACATCGTTTTTCTATGTTTTTGCAAGTTTAAAACAGCAATTTTATCGTCATTTCTCATAAATCGCCGTTTCGCACGAAAGAAACATGAATTTATCAGTTTGAATAGTTGAAAACAGCGTTTTCTATGTTTTTGCAAGTTTAAACCAGCAATTTTATCGTCATTTCTCATAAATCCCCATTTCACACGAAAGAAACATGAATTTATCAGTTTGAATAGTTGAAAACAGCGTTTTTCTATGTTTTTGCAAGTTTAAAACAGCAATTTTATCGTCATTTCTCATAAATCGCCGTTTCACACGAAAGAAACATGAATTTATCAGTTTGAATAGTTGAAAACAGCGTTTTTCTATGTTTTGCAAGTTTAAAACAGCAATTTTATCGTTATTTCTCATAAATCGCCGTTTTACACGAAAGAACATGAATTTATCAGTTTGAATAGTTCAAAACAGCGTTTTTCTATGTTTTTGCAAGTTTAAAACAGCAATTTTATCGTCATTTCTCATAAATCGCCGTTTCACACGAAAGAAACATGAATTTGTCAGTTTTTCGTTTTTTCGTTTTTCTATGTTTTTGCAAGTTTAAAACAGCAGTTTTATCGTGATTTCACAAAAATCCACCGTTTCAAAAGAAAGAAACCTGAATTTATCAGTTTGAATAGTTAAAAACAGCGTTTTTCTATGTTTTTGCAAGTTTAAAACAGCAATTTTATCGTCATTTCTCATAAATTGCCGTTTTACACGAAAGAAACATGAATTTATCAGTTTGAATATTTGAAAACAGCGTTTTTCTATGTTTTTGCAAGTTTAAAACAGCAATTTTATCGTCATTTCTCATAAATCGCCGTTTCACACGAAAGAAACATGAATTTGTCAGTTTGAATAGTTCAAAACAGCGTTTTTCTATGTTTTTGCAAGTTTAAAACAGCAGTTTTATCGTCATTTCTCATAAATCGCCGTTTCACACGAAAGAAACATGAATTTGTCAGTTTGAATAGTTCAAAACAGTGTTTTTCTAAGTTTTTGCAAGTTTAAAACAGCAATTATATCGTCATTTCTCATAAATCGCCGTTTCACACGAAAGAAACATGAATTTGTCAGTTTGAATAGTTCAAAACAGCGTTTTTCTATGTTTTTGCAAGTTTAAAACAGCAGTTTTATCGTGATTTCAAAAAAATCAACCGTTTCGAACGAAAGAAACCTGAATTTATCAGTTTGAATAGTTAAAACAGCGTTTTTCTATGTTTTTGCAAGTTTAAAACAGCAATTTTATCGTCATTGCTCATAAATCGCCGTTTCGCACGAAAGAAACATGAATTTATCAGTTTGAATAGGTGAAAACAGCGTTTTCTATGTTTTTGCAAGTTTAAAACAGCAATTTTATCGTCATTTCTCATAAATACCCATTTCACACGAAAGAAACATGAATTTATCAGTTTGAATAGTTGAAAACAGCGTTTTTCTATGTTTTTGCAAGTTTAAAACAGCAATTTTATCGTCATTTCTCATAAATCGCCGTTTCACACGAAAGAAACATGAATTTATCAGTTTGAATAGTTGAAAACAGCGTTTTTCTATGTTTTGCAAGTTTAAAACAGCAATTTTATCGTTATTTCTCATAAATCGCCGTTTCACACGAAAGAAACATGAATTTGTTAGTTTGAATAGTTCAAAACAGTGTTTTTCTATGTTTTTGCAAGTTTAAAACAGCAGTTTTATCGTGATTTCACAAAAATCCACCGTTTCGAACGAAAGAAATTTGAATTTATCAGTTTGAATAGTTAAAAACAGCGTTTTTCTATGTTTTTGCAAGTTTAAAACAGCAATTTTATCGTCATTTCTCATAAATCGCCGTTTCACACGAAAGAAACATGAATTTGTCAGTTTGAATAGTTCAAAACAGCGTTTTTCTATGTTTTTGCAAGTTTAAAACAGCAGTTTTATCGTCATTTCTCATAAATCGCCGTTTCACACGAAAGAAACATGAATTTGTCAGTTTGAATAGTTCAAAACAGCGTTTTTCTATGTTTTTGCAAGTTTAAAACAGCAATTTTATCGTCATTCCTCATAAATCGCCGTTTCACACAAAAGAAACATGAATTTGTCAGTTTTTCGTTTTTTCGTTTTTCTATGTTTTTGCAAGTTTAAAACAGCAATTTTATCGTGATTTCACAAAAATCCACCGTTTCGAACGAAAGAAACCTGAATTTATCAGTTTGAATAGTTAAAAACAGCGTTTTTTCTATGTTTTTGCAAGTTTAAAACAGCAATTTTATCGTCATTTCTCATAAATCGCCGTTTCACACGAAAGAAACATGAATTTATCAGTTTGAATAGTTGAAAACAGCGTTTTTCTATGTTTTTGCAAGTTTAAAACAGCAGTTTTATCGTCATTTCTCATAAATCGCCGTTACACAAGAAAGAAACATGAATTTGTCAGTTTGAATAGTTCAAAACAGTGTTTTTTCTATATTTTTGCAAGTTTAAAACAGCAATTATATCGTCATTTCTCATAAATCGCCGTTTCACACGAAAGAAACATGAATTTGTCAGTTTGAATAGTTCAAAACAGCGTTTTTCTATGTTTTTGCAAGTTTAAAACAGCAGTTTTATTGTGATTTCAAAAAAATCCACCGTTTCGAACGAAAGAAACCTGAATTTATCAGTTTGAATAGTTAAAAACAGCGTTTTTCTATATTTTTGCAAGTTTAAAACAGCAATTTTATCGTCATTTCTCATAAATCGCCGTTTCGCACGAAAGAAACATGAATTTATCAGTTTGAATAGTTGAAAACAGCGTTTTCTATGTTTTTGCAAGTTTAAAACAGCAATTTTATCGTCATTTCTCATAAATCCCCATTTCACACGAAAGAAACATGAATTTATCAGTTTGAATAATTGAAAACAGCGTTTTTCTATGTTTTTGCAAGTTTAAAACAGCAATTTTATCGTCATTTCTCATAAATCGCCGTTTCACACGAAAGAAAC
>CAWWDY010002254.1:0-19842 GCA_963942605.1 Poecilus cupreus | reverse complement strand
GGTCATATTCATGTTTCTGTCGTGTATAATGGCTAATGTTGGTGAAATCAAGATAAAATTGCTGTTTTAAGCATGCAAAAGCATACAAAACACCGTTTTTAAGTATACAAACTGTCATATTCATGTATATGTCGTGTGTAATGCTTATGTTTGCAAAATCAAGATAAAATAGCAGTTTTCAGCTTGCAAAAACATACAAAATGCTGTTTGCATATATTTAAACTGTCATATTTATGTATGTGTCGTATGTAATGGCTTATGTTTGCAAAATCAAGATAAAATAGCTGTTTTCAGCTTGCAAAAACATACAAAATGCTGTTTTCAAGTATTTAAACTCTCATATTCATGTTTCTGTCGTGTATAATGGCTACTGTTGGTGAAATGAAGATAAAATTGCTGTTTTAAGCATGCAAAAGCATACAAAACACCGTTTTTAAGTATACACACTGTCATATTCATGTATAAGTCGTGTGTAATGGCTTATGTTTGCAAAATCAAGATAAAATAGCTGTTTTCAGCTTGCAAAAACATACAAAATGCTGTTTTCAAGTATTTAAACTGTCATGTTAATGTTCCTGTCGTGTATAATGGCTAATGTTGGTGAAATCAACATAAAATTGCTGTTTTAAGCATGCAAAAGCATGCAAAACACCGTTTTTAAATATACAAACTGTCATATTCATGTATATGTCGTGTGTAATGGCTTATGTTTGCAAAATCAAGATAAAATAGCTGTTATCAGCTTGAAAAAACCTACAAAATGCTGTTTTCAAGTATTTAAACTGTCATATTCATGTTTCTGTCGTGTATAATGGCTAATGTTGTTGAAATCAAGATAAATTTGCTGTTTTAAGCATACAAAAGCATACAAAACACCGTTTTTAAGTATACAAACTGTCATATTCAGGTATATGTCGTGTGTAATGGCTTATGTTTGCAAAATCAAGATAAAATAGCTGTTTTCAGCTTGCAAAAACATACAAAATGCTGTTTTCATGTATTTAAACTGTCATATTTATGTATATGTCGTGTGTAATGGCTTATGTTTGTAAAATCAAGATAAAATCAGCTGTTTTCAGCTTGCAAAAAATACAAAATGCTGTTTTTAAGTATTTAAACTGTCATATTCATGTTTCTGTCATGTATAATGGCTAATGTTGGTGAAACCAAGATAAAATTGCTGTTTTAAACATGCAAAAGCATACAAAACACCGTTTTTATGTATACAAACTGTCATATTCATGTATATGTCGTGTGTAATGGCTTATGTTTGCAAAATCAAGATAAAATAGCTGCTTTCAGCTTGCAAAAACATACAAAATGCTGTTTTCAAGTATTTAAACTGTCATATTCATGTTTCTGTCGTGTATAATGGCTAATGTTGGTGAAATCAAGATAAAATTGCTGTTTTAAGCATGCAAAAGAATACAAAACACCGTTTTTAAGTATACGAACTGTCATATTCATGTATATGTCGTGTGTAATGGCTTATGTTTGCAAAATTAAGATAAAATATCTGTTTTCAGCTTGCAAAAACACCGGAGAATAATTTGACGAAACAAACTGAAGGCAATATTCCACACTTAAGAAGAAAGTCCGAAGAAATACCAATCAAGGCCAGCTCAAATAAAACCAAGAAACCAGAAAACAAAGTTAAACACATAAACTTAGAATCAACATCAAATAATCAAAAGAGAGGCCCCTTAGACAACCACATTTTTACAAGAGCACGCGCGCAATCGACTTCAAAAAACTTGGAAAGCAAGTAACCACGGTACAAAATAATAAAATCATGTTTTGGAATGTCCAGTGTTACAAAAATATCTTTAAACTAAATAACTTCGAACAGAATATTTTACTTAAACATGAAATTATTTGTCTCTCAGAAACATGGTTAAATAATAAGATTCAAGAAACTCCGAATTTTCTAAATCAATACGAAAGATATGATCAGATAGCAATAAAACAAGCTAGCACGGGAAGAGCAATAGGGGGATTAACGATATTTTCAAAAATTAAATTTTCTGAGAAAAAAATTATTGAACAAGAACAGCACTTGATTTTCCTTAATATTACTACTAAATCTCAAAATATAATCCTGGGCGTTACTTACTTCTCTCATTCATATGAATACACAACACTCTTGGACCTTTTTGCTGGTAGCATTGAAAATTTAATAAATTCATATCCAAATTATTCGTTTATTCTGGGCGGAGATTATAATGGCAGAATTGGCTCTCTAAATAACTGGCCTGACGTACTAATGAAAAATACCAATTTAACACCAGTACGACTTGTAAGTGATATCGTAACAAACAGAAAAGGAAAAGACCTAGTTAAAATAATGGAAGGAGCAAACTTACACGTACTTAACGGAAGAACACTAAGCGACTCTCCAGCAAAGTTCACATACTTAGGAACTAACGGAAGAAGCACAATAGACTTAGTGTGGATAGACATAAACGCCATGAGTTTAATTGTTGATCTTGAAATAATAGAAGAAATTCTAGTCTCCGACCATATGATTTGCTCAGTTACAGTACAAAACTTATTACCATATGTACAACCACCCGAACAGAATTTTGCAACTTTTTGGAAAACTACGTGGGATGACTCAAAAACATCCATTTTCATGGAAGGGATTTCTCATATAATCACACAGACTTTTGAACAAAACATGCATGAAAAATACGAATACTTAACAAAAGCTATTAAGACAACGAGCGAAAATATTGGACTTACTACAGAAGTTAAAATACATGATAGAAAAGAAATTAAGAAAAATAAATGGTATAATAAAACTTGTCTTACGTTGAAAAGAAACGCTCGTAAACTTTTAAGATTATGCAAAACAAACAACTTTGACAAAGAATCGCTTAAATGTATACAGAAGCTCGAAAAGAATACAAACATTATATTAATACACAAAAACACTTGTATAAACAAAACATCAGGAACACATTAGATAATGTAAAAGACCAAACACAATTTTGGAAGACTGTAAAATCATTGAAACCATCAGAACATAAAGCAAATCCTATAGATTTACAAGTATGGACACACCACTTCAAAGAATGGTTTGGAGATAGAATCATTAATGAAACAAATTACTTCGATGCACAACACCCGTATTTAGATACCGAAATTTCATTGGATGAACTTAACTTTGCACTCAGGAATTTAAAAAATAATAAAAGTCCCGGCACCGACGGTATCATAAATGAACAACTAAAAAACATGCCTGAAACTGGAAAAGAATTCATAAAAGAATTGTTGAATGATTTTATGAAAAATGAAAACTTGCCTCAAAAATTGAAAACCGTCAAACTCACTTTAATGCACAAAAAAGGCGATTACACGAACAAAGAAAATTACAGAGGTATTGCACTAATAAACACACTAACAAAACTGTTCACCTATATCTTAAATAACAGAATACAAAACTGGACGGAAAGCTTCAATGTTCTTCCGGAAGCCCAATCCGGATTTAGGAAAAGAAGATCCTGCACTGACAACTTGTTTGTACTAAATACAATTGTACAAACATCTTTTATAAAAAATAAAAAGGGAGTTTATGCGATATTTATAGATTTTAGGAAAGCCTTCGATACAGTACCTCACAACCTACTATGGAATAAAATATTTAATTTAGGAATAAGCAGTAAATGCACAAGAATACTAAGTAATATATATAGTGAAGTTACAATGCAAATTAAATTAGATAATGTATTATCCGAAGAAATACCAATTACCAAAGGAGTGTTGCAAGGAGAAATCACGAGCCCACTTTTGTTCGCCCTTTACATCTCCGATATGGAAAAATATTTAAGATCAAAAAATCTTGAAGGGTATTATATCAACCATAACTGTGACATTCTTTCTCTTCAATATGCTGATGACATTGTTTTGTTTGCAAACTCTCCCATAGACGTCCATCATAAACTAACGGCCCTTACTGAGTACTGTGACAATCTTCAACTAAAAGTAAATTCAGAAAAAACAAAAATCTTACATTTCCACCAAGGAAGACCCCCAAAGAGGAACATGAAGTATACATGTCAAGGAGAGGAGATAGGATTTACAACGTCGTATACTTATCTAGGAAACATTTTTAAACCTTCCGGAACCTTCAATGAAAACACAAAAGCTAACATAGCAAAAGCTAACAAAACAACAGGAGCCATAAAGCATACAATGGTTAGTGCAAAACTATACTCCTGGTGTACAACAACCAAACTTTACGAAACACTAATAATTCCATCATTACTCTATGGCGCAGAAATTTGGGGACCTTCCCAACAAGAAAATATAGAAAGTGGACAAACACAATTTTTCAAAAATATATTATCATGGCAACGAACAACCCCGAATTACATAATCAGAAGGGAAACAGGATACCCAAAACTGGAACTCCGAATTTTCCACAAAATGTTACTCTGGCGGCATAAAATACTTTTAATGCCTGAACATCGCTATGCTAAAATATGTTACAATAAGCTACTACAATTCAATGAAAACCGCTTAATCTCGACTGTAAAACAAATTAAATTCAATTGGGTCAGAAACCTGGAAAGTATGCTCTCTACAGCAAACTTCCATTGGCTATGGGAAAAGCAAAACCTTCCCCTCATAAAGAAAACAATGGAAAATATTATTGTAGCCTACAACGAGATTCTACATAACTCTGATTCAGAACACATTATAAAATCAAAATATAATCCTTTTTTCAAAACCTTTAATTTTACCTCAAATTACCTTGAGACCAATATTCCATATACGATCCTTAAAATTTGTAGTCAAGTACGTACTGCAAACCCCAATAAATTTTCCATCTATCAAGATGGATTTCGACATATATTCGACGATGAAGAAATTTGCATTATTTGCAATAAACAAGAAACCAATAATCTTGTCCACTTCCTCTTCGCATGCCCTACATTTGCACCTTTCAGGACGGCTTTTCTGGAGAAATGCACCACTTCCGGAACCCTTGATCTCCACACCCTGCTGGCAGAGGTGCCCAAGGACAAGATGTTTGACATAAGCAATTATGTATAGAATGCTCTGAAACTTAGAGCATTCATTTTAAACGAATAAAATTGGGATGTTATTGTAATGTTTACATATGAGATAGTACCTGTAAATCATGTAATGTTGATAGTGTGTTCACGCTGTTTGCTAATCATTACCAACCACACTTTTGTATAGAGATGTAATTTTTCTCTTGGCAAAATAAATATTTATTATTATTATTATTATTATATTCATGTATATGTCGTGTGTAACGGCTTATGTTAGCAAAATCAAAATAAAATAGCTGTTTGCAGTTTGCAAAAACATACAAAATGCTGTTTTCACGTATTTAAACTGTCATATTCATGTTTCTGTCGTGTATAATGCCTAATGTTGGTGAAATCAAGATAAAATTGCTGTTTTAAGCATGCAAAAGCATACAAAACACAGTTTTTAAGTATACAAACTGTCATATTCATGTATATGTCGTGTGTAATGGCTTATGTTTGCAAAATCAAGATAAAATAGCTGTTTTCAGCTTGCAAAAACATACAAAATGCTGGTTTCAAGTATTTAAACTGTCATATTCATGTTTCTTTCGTGTATAATGGCTAATGTTGGTGAAATTAAGATAAAATTGCTGTTTTAAGCATGCAAAAGCATACAAAACACCGTTTTTAAGTATACAAACTGTCATATTCATGTTCATGTCGTGTGATATGGCTTATGTTTGCTAAATCAAGATAAAATAGCTGTTTTCAGCTTGCAAAAACATACAAAATGTTGTTTTCAAGTATTTAAACTGTCATATTCATGTTTCTGTCCTGTATAATGGCTAATGTTGGTGAAATCAAGATAAAATTGCTGTTTTAAGCATGCAAAAGCATACAAAACACCGTTTTTAAGTATACAAACTCTCATATTCATGTATATGTCGAGTGTAATGGCTTATGTTTGCAAAATCAAGATAAAATAGCTGTTTTCAGCTTGCAAAAATATACAAAATGCTGTTTTCAAGTATTTAAACTGTCATTTTCATGTTTCTGTCGTGTATAATGACTAATGTTGGTGAAATCAAGATGAAATTGCTGTTTTAAGCATGCAAAAGCATACAAAACACCGTTTTAACTATACAAACTGTCATATTCGTGTATATGTCGTGTGTAATGGCTTATGTTTGCAAAATCAAAAACATACAAAATGCTGTTTTAAAGTATTTAAACTGTCATATTTATGTTTCTGTCGTGTATAATGGCTAATGTTGGTGAAATCAAGATAAAATTGCTGTTTTAAGCATGCAAAAGCATACAAAACACCGTTTTTAAGTATACAAACTGTCATATTCATGTATATGTCGTGTGTAATGGCTTATGTTTGCAAAATCAAGGTAAAATAGCTATTTCAGCTTGCAAAAACATACAAAATGCTGTTTTCAAGTATTTAAACTGTCATATTCATATTTCTGTCGTGTATAATGGCTAATGTTGGTGAAATCAAGATAAAATTGCTGTTTTAAGCATGCAAAAGTACACAAAACACCGTTTTTAAGTATACAAGCTGTCATATTCATGTATATGTCGTGTGTAATGGCTTATGTTTGCAAAATCAAGATAAATTAGCTGTTTTCAGCTTGCAAAAACATACAAAATTCTGTTTTCAAGTATTTAAACTGTCATATTCATGTTTCTATCGTGTATAATGGCTAATGTTGGTGAAATCAAGATAAAATTGCTGTTTTAAGCATGCAAAAGCATACAAAACACCGTTTTTAAGTATACAAACTGTCATATTCATGTATATGTCGTGTGTAATGGCTTATGTTTGCAAAATCAAGATAAAATAGCTGTTTTCAGCTTGCAAAAAAATAGAAAATGCTGTTTTCAAGTATTTAAACTGTCATATTCATGTTTCTGTCGTGTATAATGGCTACTGTTGGTGAAATCAAGATAAAATTGCTGTTTTAAGCATGCAAAAGCATACAAAACACCGTTTTTAAATATACAAACTGTCATATTCATGTATTTGTCGTGTGTAATGGCTTATGTTTGCAAAATCAAGATAAAATAGCTGTTTTCAGCTTGCAAAAACATACAAAATGCTGTTTTCAAATATTTAAACTGTCATATTCATGTTTCTGTCGTGTATAATGGCTGATGTTGGTGAAATCAAGATAAAATTGCTGTTTTAAGCATGCAAAAGCATACAAAACACCGTTTTTAAGTATACAAACTGTCATATTCATGTTGTTACGCGTCCGTCGGCGTAAATATTTTGCCTCGACGATCCCGTGTAACTACAGTCGAACCACGGCTATGCTGGTTCAACTACAAGAAGGAGCCGACAAAAAATGGGATTCGGTCCAGGAACAAATAAGGTACGAAAAATCAATTGCAATGCAACATTGAGTACTAAACACATGAGTTTATATTGCCGGAAAGTAATGCTACAATAAAATAAATCGTGTTGATGTGTACAAGTGTGATGGTAAGCCAGCCAAAAACTTTAAATAACAATAAAGCTACTAAACTTTTCCAATTCTAGGGTCCCTTCAAGGCTCAAGCGACCTAGCCGTAGCCTGAAGTACAAATATAAATAAAAAGCAGCAGGGGGCCGTGGCCTCCGATAGTGATTAGGATTGCGTCGTGAGGGAACACCCTCGAGATATATGACGAGCGCGGTCAACAATACCGTACGACGTATACGATGGCCAACGTATCGCGAATCCGTGCGCAATAGTTAATAAACCGCAGATCCTAGAGACTACGCGACACACGAGCAACTTGCCACTATCGCAATAACAACTCGTGAATTACTTAAATTAAAACCAAACGGTCCTTGACCGGATTCCAGCTAACAGGTAAAGTAAAGTGTACAGATAATAAACAACTTGATGCATAAAAAAACGAAATATAAAGTATTTTTGGCTTCGCTGTGAAGATGAGGTCCAGGTCGTGGTTGGTGATCACGGTGGTGCGGCAGCGGAATCGACGAGACCAATGAACAGCACTCAGGCCCCAGCAACAGTAAATCGCACGCAATTTTCCAAGGATGGCGAAGTGATCACGTGACAGGGTGTGGTTGTGTGGTCTGAAGGCGACTTAAACCCTGGAACCACGAACGTGGAGCCGATGAACCTACAATTATGTTTGAAATGATGACGAAGAACAAAAAGGAAACCTTAGGGATCTCAAAACGAAACTTACTGGTGTCGATCGGCTGGTAATACGATTGTTGAGGTTGTAGTGGATTTTCTGATCCGGAATACTTCCGTTATTATAAAATAATATGGGTTGAGGTAAAATAACAAATCCAGTTAAACTGGTCTAGATTCTCCCAAAATAAACTTCTCAACGAGAAAACTAGCACAAAACCTATTTTACTCAACCAAACCACTCAAACCCAAAATCTGAAGTGTTTTAGAAAAAAAAAAACGTGAAGCCAAAAGGACGAAGAAAAACCAGTAAGTACTTGTATCTCGAAGCCTTACTTAACTTAAGCGCAAATAATAATAAAGACGTCGTCTTCGTAGGTATCCTGGTTACACTTGGATGTAACGTAGGTTGCGGAGCGAAGAAAATTCAGAATTAAATAGTAACTGAATAAGGAGGACGTGGGCAGCACTTGCCTAGTCGCTCAGAGAAGGTGACTTGAATGAGAAGAACTTATGAATGAAAAATGACAAATGACAGCTGGCGTGAGAGGAATGATAGGAAGAAAAATGAGAGTAAATCAGGACAGATGAGGATCAAAACGGTAAGCAATGAGTACGAATAATTTACCAAAACTAAATTTATGATTTTTCAGGTGAATATGAATGAAGAGAAAATGAAATATGTAATGAAATCTAACATAACCTTAACACTGAAAACAGCTATTTTATCTTGATTTTGCAAACATAAGCCATTACACACGACATATACATGAATATGACAGTTTAAATACTTGAAAACGGTGTTTTGTGTGCTTTTGCATGTTTAAAACAGCATTTTTGTCTTGCTTTCACCAACGTTAGCTATTATACACGACAGAAACATTAATATGACAGTTTAAATACTTGAAAACGGTGTTTTGTATGCTTTTGCATGCTTAAAACAGCATTTTTATCTTGCTTTCACCAACATTAGCTATTATGCAAGACAGAAACATGAATATGACAGTTTAAATACTTGAAAACAGCATTTTGTATGTTTTTGCAAGCTGAAAATAGCTATTTTATCTTGATTTTGCAAACATAAGCCATTACACACGACGTATACATAAATATGACAGTTTAAATACTTGAAAACTGTGTTTTGTATGCTTTTGCATGCTTAAAACAGCATTTTTATCTTGCTTTCACCAACATTAGCTATTATACACGACAGAAACGTGAATATGACAGTTTCAATACTTGGAAACAGCATTTTGTATGTTTTTGCAAGCTGAAAACAGCTATTTTATCTTGATTTTGCAAACATAAGCTATTACACACGACATATACATGAATATGACAGTTTAAATACTTGAAAACGGTGTTTTGTATGCTTTTGCATGCTTAAAACAGCATTTTTATCTTACTTTCACCAACATTAGCTATTATACACGACAGAAACATGAATATGACAGTTCAAATACTTGAAAACAGCATTTTGTATGTTTTTGCAAGCTGAAAACAGCTATTTTATTTTGATTTTGCAAACATAAGCCATTACACACGACATATACATGAATATAACAGTTTAAATACTTGAAAACGGTGTTTTGTATGCTTTTGCATGCTTAAAACAGCATTTTTATCTTGGTTTCACCAACATTAGCTATTATCCACGACAGAAACATGAATATGACGGTTTAAATACTTGAAAACAGCATTTTGTATGCTTTTGCAAGCTGAAAACAGCTATTTTATCTTGATTTTGCAAACATAAGCCATTACACACGACATATACATGAATATGACAGTTTAAATACTTAAAAACGGTGTTTTGTATGCTTTTGTATGCTTAAAACAGCATTTTTATCTTGCTTTCACCAACATTAGCTATTATACACGACAGAAACATGAATATGACAGTTTAAATACTTAAAAACGGTGTTTTGTATGCTTTTGCATGCTTAAAACAGCATTTTTATCTTGCTTTTACCAACATTAGCTATTATACACAACAGAAACATGAATATGACAGTTTAAAAACTTGAAAACAGCATTTTGTATGTTTTTGTAAGCTGAAAACAGCTATTTTATCTTGATTTTGCAAACAAAAGCCATTACACACGACATACACATGAATATGATAGTTTAAATACTTGAAAACGGTGTTTTTTTTGCTCTTGCATGCTTAAAACAGCATTTTTATCTTGCTTTCACCAACATTAGCTATTATACACGACAGAAACCTGAATATGACAATTTAAATACTAGAAAACAGCATTTTGTATGTTTTTGCAAGCTGAATACAGCTATTTTATCTTGATTTTGCAAACATAAGCAATTACACACGACATATACATGAATATGACAGTTTAAATACTTGAAAACGGTGTTTTGTATGCTTTTGCATGCTTAAAACAGCATTTTTATCTTGCTTTCACCAACATTAGCTATTATACACGACAGAAACATGAATATGACAGTCTAAATACTTGAAAACTGTGATTTGTATGCTTTTGCATGCTTAAAACAGCATTTTTATCTTGCTTTCACCAACATTAGCTATTATACACGACAGAAACATGAATATGACGGTTTAAATACTTGAAAACAGCATTTTGTATGTTTTTGCAAGCTGAAAACAGCTATTTTATCTTGATTTTGCAAACATAAGCCATTACACACGACATATACATGAATATGACAGTTTAAATACTTAAAAACGGTGTTTTGTATGCTTTTGTATGCTTAAAACAGCATTTTTATCTTGCTTTCACCAACATTAGCTATTATACACGACAGAAACATGAATATGACAGTTCAAAAACTTGAAAACGGTGTTTTGTATGCTTTTGCATGCTTAAAACAGCATTTTTATCTTGCTTTTACCAACATTAGCTATTATACACGACATAAACATGAATATGACAGTTTAAAAACTTAAAAACAGCATTTTGTATGTTTTTGCAAGCTGAAAACAGCTATTTCATCTTGATTTTGCAAACAAAAGCCATTACACACGACATATACATGAATATGATAGTTTAAATACTTGAAAAAGGTGTTTTTTTTTGCTCTTGCATGCTTAAAACAGCATTTTTATCTTGCTTTCACCAACATTAGCTATTATACACGACAGAAACCTGAATATGACAATTTAAATACTAGAAAACAGCATTTTGTATGTTTTTGCAAGCTGAAAACAGCTATTTTATCTTGATTTTGCAAACATAAGCAATTACACACGACATATACATGAATATGACAGTTTAAATACTTGAAAACGGTGTTTTGTATGCTTTTGCATGCTTAAAACAGCATTTTTAACTTGCTTTCACCAACATTAGCTATTATACACGACAGAAACATCAATATGACAGTTTAAATACTTGAAAACGGTGTTTTGTATGCTTTTGCATGCTTAAAACAGCATTTTTATCTTGCTTTCCCCAACATTAGCTATTATACACGACAGAAACATGAATATGACAGTTTAAATATTTGAAAACAGCATTTTGTATGTTTTTGCAAGCTGAAAACAGCTATTTTATCTTGATTTTGCAAACATAAGCCATTACACACGACATATACATGAATATGACAGTTCAAATACTTAAAAACGGTGTTTTGTATGCTTTTGTATGCTTAAAACAGCATTTTTATCTTGCTTTCACCAACATTAGCTATTATACACGACAGAAACATGAATATGACAGTTTAAATACTTGAAAACGGTGTTTTGTGTGCTTTTGCATGCTTAAAACAGCATTTTTGTCTTGCTTTCACCAACGTTTGCTATTATACACGACAGAAACATGAATATGACAGTTTAAATACTTGAAAACGGAGTTTTGTATGCTTTTGCATGCTTAAAACAGCATTTTTATTTTGCTTTCACCAACATTAGCTATTATGCAAGACAGAAACATGAATATGACAGTTTAAATACTTGAAAACAGCATTTAGTAAGTTTTTGCAAGCTGAAAATAGCTATTTTATCTTGATTTTGCAAACATAAGCCATTACACACGACGTATACATAAATATGACAGTTTAAATACTTGAAAACTGTGTTTTGTATGCTTTTGCATGCTTAAAACAGCATTTTTATCTTGCTTTCACCAACATTAGCTATTATACACGACAGAAACGTGTATATGTCAGTTTAAATACTTGCAAACAGCATTTTGTATATTTTTGCAAGCTGAAAACAGCTATTTTATCTTGCTTTTGCAAACATAAGCTATTACACACGACATATACATGAATATGACAGTTTAAATACTTGAAAACGGTGTTTTGTATGCTTTTGCATGCTTAAAACAGCATTTTTATCTTGCTTTCACCAACATTAGCTATTATACACGACAGAAACATGAATATGACAGTTTAAATACTTGAAAACAGCATTTTGTATGTTTTTGCAAGCTGAAAACAGCTATTTTATTTTGATATTGCAAACATAAGCCATTACACACGACATATATATGAATATGACAGTTTAAATACTTTAAAACGGTGTTTTGTATGCTTTTGCATGCTTAAAACAGCATTTTTGTCTTGCTTTCACCAACATTAGCTATTATACAAGACAGAAACATGAATATGACAGTTTAAAAACTTGAAAACAGCATTTTGTATGTTTTTACAAGCTGAAAACAGCTATTTTATCTTGATTTTGCAAACATAAGCCATTACACACGACATATATATATATATGCATATGACTGTTTAAATACTTTAAAACGGTGTTTTGTATGCTTTTGTATGCTTAAAACAGCATTTTTATCTTGCTTTTACCAATATTAGCTATTATACACGACAGAAACATGAATATGACAGTTTAAATACTCGAAAACGGTGTTTTGTATGCTTTTGCATGCTTAAAACAGCATTTTTATCTTGCTTTCACCAACATTAGCTATTATACACGACAGAAACATGAATATGACAGTTTAAATACTTAAAAACAGCATTTTGTATGTTTTTGCAAGCTGAAAACAGCTTTTTTATTTTGATTTTGCAAACATAAGCCATTACACACGACATATACATGAATATGACAGTTTATATACTTGAAAACGGTGTTTTGTATGCTTTTGCATGCTTAAAACAGCATTTTTATCTAGCTTTCACCAACATTAGCTATTATACACGACAGAAACCTGAATATGACAGTTTAAATACTTGAAAACGGTGTTTTGTATGCTTTTGCATGCTTAAAACAGCATTTGTATCTTGCTTTTACCAACATTAGCTATGACAGTTTAAAAACTTGAAAACAGCATTTTGCATGTTTTTGCAAGCTGAAAACAGCTATTTCATCTTGATTTTGCAAACATAAGCCATTACACACGACATATACATGAATATGACAGTTCAAATACTTGAGAACCGTGTTTTATATGCTTTTGTATGCTTTATGGGGTAAATAGCTCCGTGGTAACGTGTCGGACTGTGGATCGTGAGATCCTCAGTTCGAATCCCACTGCCGACAGTTACAAATTTAAATTTACCCCTGTGGTTCCCCCTCCACTAACATCCTTGGGGGCTATGATTTGACGGCTGGTAACCGCACTTTATACGAAAAAATATATCACCTACCGAGATCTGCGTAAGCAGAGTGCCACACCCGTAATGGGTAAAAGGCGTGATGACATATATATTTTTTTTTTATGCTTAAAACAGCATTTTTATCTTGCTTTCACCAACATTAGCTATTATACACGACAGAAACATGAATATGAAAGTTTGAATACTTGAAAACAGCATTTTGTATGTTTTTGCAAGCTGAAAACAGCTATTTTATCTTGATTTTGCAAACATAAGCCATTATGCATGACATATACATGAATAAGACAGTTAAAATACTTGAAAACGGTGTTTTATATGCTTTTGCATGCTTAAAACAGCATTTTTATCTTGCTTTCACCAACATTAGCTATTATGCACGACAGAAGAATATGACAGTTTAAATACTTGAAAACGGTGTTTTGTATGCTTTTGCATGCTTAAAACAGCATTTTTATCTTGCTTTTACCAACGTTAGCTATTATACACGACAGAAACATGAATATGACAGTTTAAAAACTTTAAAACAGCATTTTGTATGTTTTTGCAAGCAGAAAACAGCTATTTCATCTTGATTTTGCAAACAAAAGCCATTACACACGATATATACCTGAATATGAAAGTTTAAATACTTGAAAACAGTGTTTTGTTTGCTCTTGCATGCTTAAAACAGCATTTTTATCTTGCTTTCACCAACATTAGCTATTATACACGATAGAAACATGAATATGACAATTTAAATACCTGAAAACAGCATTTCGTATGTTTTTGCAAGCTGAAAACTGCTATTTTATCTTGATTTTGCAAACATAAGCCATTACACACGACATATACATGAATATGACAGTTTAAAACTTGAAAACGGAGTTTTGTATGCTTTTGCATGCTTAAAACTGCATTTTTATCTTGCTTTCACCAACATTAGCTATTATACACGACAGAAACATGAATATGACAGTTTAAAAACTTGAAAACAGCATTTTGTATGTTTTTGCATGCTGAAAACAGCTATTTCATCTTGATTTTGCAAACATAAGCCATTATACACGACATATACATAAACATGACAGTTTAAATACTTGAAAACGGTGTTTTGTTTGCTCTTGCATGCTTAAAACAGCGTTTTTATTTTGCTTTCACCAACATTAGCTATTATACACGACAGAAACATGCATATGACAGTTTAAATACTTGAAAACAGCATTTTGTATGTTTTTGCAAGCTGAAAACAGCTTGATTTTGCAAACATAAGCCATTACACACGACCTATACATGAATATGAGAGTTTAAATACTTGAAAACGGTGTTTTGTATGCTTTTGAATGCTTAAACAGCATTTTTATCTTGCTTTCACCAACATTAGCTGTTATACACGACAGAAACATGAATATGACAGTTTAAATACTTACAAACAGCATTTTGTATGTTTTTGCAAGCTGAAAACAGCTATTTTATCTTGATTTAGCAAACATAAGCCATTACACACGACATAATCGTGAATATGACAGTTTAAATACTTGAAAACGGTGTTTTGTATGCTTTTGCATGCTTAAAACAGAATTTTTATCTTGCTTTCACCAACATTAGCTATTATACACGACAGAAACATGAATATGACAGTTTAAATACTTGAAAACGGTGTTTTGTATGCTTTTGCATGCTTAAAACGGCATTTTTATCTTGCTTTCACCAACATTAGCTATTATACACGACAGAAACATGAATATGACAGTTTAAATACTTGAAAACAGCATTTTGTATGTTTTTGCAAGCTGAAAACAGCTATTTTATCTAGATTTTGCAAACATAAATCATTACACACGACATATACATGAATATGACAGTTTAAATTCTTGAAAACGGTGATTTGTATGCTTTTGCATGCTTCAAACAGCATTTTTATCTTGCTTTCACCAACATTAGCTATTATACACGACAGAAACATGAATATGACAGTTTAAAAACTTGAAAACAGCATTTTGTATGTTTTTGCAAACTGAAAACAGCTATTTCATCTTGATTTTGCAAAAATAAGCCATTACACACGACATATACATGAACATGACAGTTTAAATACTTGAAAACGCTGTTTTGTTTGCTCTTGCATGCTTAAAACAGCGTTTTTATTTTGCTTTCACCAACATTAGCTATTATACACGAAAGAAACATGAATATGACAATTTATATACTTGAAAACAGCATTTTGTATGTTTTTGCAAGCTGAAAAAAGCTATTTTATCTTGATTTTGCAAACTTAAGCCATTACACACAACATATACATGAATATGACAGTTTTAATACTTGAAAACCGTGTTTTGTATGCTTTTGCATGCTTAAAACAGCATTTTTGTCTTGCTTTCACCAACATTAGCTATTATACACGAGAGAAAAATTAATATGAGAGTTTAAATACTTGAAAACAGCATTTTGTATATTTTTGCAAGCTGAAAACAGCTATTTTATCTTGATTTTGCAAACATAAACCATTACACACGATATATACATGAATATGACAGTTTAAAAACTTGAAAACGGTGTTTTGTATGCTTTTGTATGCTTAAAACAGCATTTTTATCTTGCTTTCACCAACATTAGCTATTATACACGACAGAAACATGAATATGACAGTTTAAAAACTTGAAAACAGCATTTTGTATGTTTTGCATGCTGAAAACAGCTATTTCATCTTGATTTTGCAAACATAAGCCATTATACACGACATATACATAAACATGACAGTTTAAATACTTGAAAACGGTGTTTTGTTTGCTCTTGCATGCTTAAAACAGCGTTTTTATTTTGCTTTCACCAACATTAGCTATTATACACGACAGAAACATGAATATGACAATTTAAATACTTTAAAACAGCATTTTGTATGTTTTTGCAAGCTGAAAACAGTTATTTTATCTTGATTTTGCAAACATAAGCCATTACACACGACATATACATGAATATGATAGTTTAAATACTTGAAAACGGTGTTCTGTATGCTTTTGAATGCTTCAAACGGCATTTTTATCTTGCTTTCACAAACATTAGCTATTATACACGACAGAAACATGAATATGACAGTTTAAATACTTGAAAACGGTGTTTTGTATGCTTTTGCATGCTTAAAACGGCATTTTTATCTTGCTTTCACAAACATTAGCTATTACACACGACAGAAACATGAATATGACAGTTTAAATACTTGAAAACAGCATTTTGTATGTTTTTGCAAGCTGAAAACAGCTATTTTATCTTGATTTTGCAAACATAAGCCATTACACACGACATATACATGAATATGACAGTTTAAATACTTGAAAACGGTGTTTTGTATGCTTTTACATGCTTAAAATGGCATTTTTATCTTGCTTTCACCAACATTAGCTATTATACACGACAGAAACATGAATATGACAGTTTAAATACTTGAAAACAGCATTTTGTATGTTTTTGCAAGCTGAAAACAGCTTGATTTTGCAAACATAAGCCATTACACATGACATATACATGAATATGAGAGTTTAAATACTTGAAAACGGTGTTTTGTATGCTTTTGAATGCTTAAACAGCATTTTTATCTTGCTTTCACCAACATTAGCTATTATACACGACAGAAACATGAATATGACAGTTTAAATACTTAAAAACAGCATTTTGTATGTTTTTGCAAGCTGAAAACAGCTATTTTATCTTGATTTAGCAAACATAAGCCATTACACACGACATAAACGTGAATATGACAGTTTAAATACTTGAAAACGGTGTTTTGTATGCTTAAAACAGCATTTTTGTCTTGCTTTCTCCAACATTACATTAGCTATTATACAAGACAGAAACATGAATATGACAGTTTAAATACTTGAAAACGCTGTTTTGTTTGCTCTTGCATGCTTAAAACAGCGTTTTTATTTGCTTTCACCAACATAAGCTATTATACACGAAAGAAACATGAATATGACAATGTAAATACTTGAAACCAGCATTTTGTATGTTTTTGCAAGCTAATAACAGCTATTTTATCTTGATTTGGCAAACATAAGCCATTACACACGACATATACGAATATGACAGTTTAAATACTTGAAAACGGTGATTTGTATGCTTTTGCATGCTTAAAACAGCATTTTTATCTTGCTTTCACCAACATTAGCTATTATACACGACAGAAACATGAATATGACAGTTTAAATACTTGAAAACAGCATTTTGTATGTTTTTGCAAGCTGAAAACAGCTATTTTATCTAGATTTTGCAAACATAAATCATTACACACGACATATACATGAATATGACAGTTTAAATACTTGAAAACGGTGTTTTGTATGCTTTTGCATGCTTAAAATAGCATTTTTATCTTGCTTTCACCAACATTAGCTATTATACACGACAGAAACATAAATATACAAGTTTAAATACTTGAAAACGGTGTTTTGTATGCTTTTGCATGCTTAAAACCGCATTTTTATCTTGCTTTCACCAACATGAGCTATTATACACGACAGAAACATGAATATGACAGTTTAAATACTTGAAAACAGCATTTTGTATGTTTTTGCAAGCTGAACACAGCTATTTTATCTTGATTTTGCAAAAATAAGCCATTACACACGACATATACATGAATATAAGAGTTTAAATACTTGAAAACGGTGTTTTGTATGCTTTTGTATGCTTAAACTGCATTTTTATCTTGCTTTCACCAACATTAGCTATTATACACGACAGAAACATGAATATGACAGTTTAAATACTTGAAAACAGCATTTTGTATGTTTTTGCAAGCTGAAAACAGCTATTTTATCCTGATTTTGCAAACATAAGCCATTACACACGACATATACTTGAATATGGCCGTTTAAATACTTGAAAACGGTGTTTTGTATGATTTTGCATGCTTAAAACAGCATTTTTATCTTGCTTTCACCAACATTAGCTATTATATACGCCAGAAACATGAATATGACAGTTTAAATACTTGAAAACGGTGTTTTGTATGATTTTGCATGCTTAAACAGCATTTTTATCTTGCTTTCACCAACATTAGCTATTATACACGACAGAAACATGAATATGACACTTTAAATACTTGAAAACAGCATTTTGTATGTTTTTGTAAAGCTGAAAACAGTTATTTTATCTTGATTTTGCAAACATAAGCCATTACACACGACATATACATGAATATGACAGTTTAAATACTTGAAAACGGTGTTTTGTATGCTTTTGCATGCTTAAAACGGCATTTTTATCTTGCTTTCACCAACATTAGCTATTATACACGACAGAAACATGAATATGACAGTTTAAATACTTGAAAACAGCATTTTGTACGTTTTTGCAAGCTGAAAACAGTTATTTTATCTTGATTTTGCAAACATAAGCCATTACACACGACATATACATGAATATGACAGTTTAAATACTTGAAAACGATGTTTTGTATGCTTTTGAATGCGTAAACAGCATTTTTATCTTGCTTTCACCAACATTAGCTATTATACACGACAGAAACATGAATATGACAGTTTAAATACTTGAAAACAGCATTTTGTATGTTTTTGCAAGCTGAAAACAGCTTGATTTTGCAAACATAAGCCATTACACACGACATATACATGAATATGGGAGTTTAAATACTTGAAAACAGTGTTTTGTATGCTTTTGAATGCTTAAACAGCATTTTTATCTTGCTTTCACCAACATTAGCTATTATACACGACAGAAACATGAATATGACAGTTTAAATACTTAAAAACAGCATTTTGTAAGTTTTTGCAAGCTGAAAACAGCTATATTATCTTGATTTAGCAAACATAAGCCATTACACTCGACATAACGTGAATATGACAGTTTAAATACTTGAAAACGGTGTTTTGTATGCTTTTGCATGCTTAAAACAGCATTTTTGTCTTGCTTTCACCAACATTAGCTATTATACACGACAGAAACATGAATATGACAGTTTAAATACTTTAAAACGGTGTTTTGTATGCTTTTGCATGCTTAAAACAGCATTTTTATCTTGATTTTCCAAACATAAGCCGTTACACACGACATATACATGAATATGACAGTTTAAATATTTGAAAACGGTATTTTGTATGCTTTTGCATGCTTAAAGCAGCATTTTTATC
>CAWWDY010002253.1:0-18239 GCA_963942605.1 Poecilus cupreus | reverse complement strand
TAGAAAAACGCTGTTTTTAACTATTCAAACTGACAAATTCATGTTTTTTTCGTGTGAAACGGCGATTTATGAGAAATGACGATAAAATTGCTGTTTTAAAACATGAAAAAACATAGAAAAACGCTGTTTTGAACTATTCAAACTGACAAATTCATGTTCTTTCGTGTGAAACGGCGATTATAAGAAATGACGATAAAATTGCTGTTTTAAACTTGCAAAAACATAGAAAAACGCTGTTTTGAACTATTCAACTGACAAATTCATGTTTCTTTCGGGTGAAACGGCGATTTATGAGAAATGACGATAAAATTGCTGTTTTAAACTTGCAAAAACATAGAAAAACGCTGTTTTTTACTATTCAAATTGATAAATTCATGTTTCTTTCGTGTGAAACGGCGATTTATGAGAAATGACGATAAAATTGCTGTTTTAAACTTGCAAAAACATAGAAAAACGCTGTTTTTAACTATTCAAACTGACAAATTCATGTTTCTTTCGTGTGAAACGGCGATTTATGATAAATGACGATAAAATTGCTGTTTTAAACTTGCAAAAACATAGAAAAAACGCTGTTTTCACTATTCAAACTGACAAATTCATGTTTCTTTCGTGTGAAACGGCGATTTATGAGAAATGACGATAAAATTACTGTTTTAAACATGAAAAAACGTAGATAAACGCTGTTTTGAACTATTCAAACTGACAAATTCATGTTTCTTTCGTGTGAAACGGCGATTTATGAGAAATGACGCTAAAATTGCTGTTTTAAACTTGCAAAAACATAGAAAAACGCTGTTTTTAACTATTCAAACTGATAAATTCAGGTTTCTTTCGTTCAAAACGGTGGATTTTTGTGAAATCACGATAAAACTGCTGTTTTAAACTTGCAAAAACATATAAAAACGCTGTTTTTAACTATTCAAACTGATAAATTCATGTTTCTTTCGTGTGAAATTGGCAATTTATGAGAAATGACGATAAAATTGCTGTTTTAAACTTGCAAAAACATAGAAAAACGCTGTTTTTAACTATTCAAACTGATAAATTCAGGTTTCTTTCGTGTGAAACGGCGATTTATGAGAAATGACGCTAAAATTGCTGTTTTAAACTTGCAAAAACATAGAAAAAACGCTGTTTTTAACTATTCAAACTGATAAATTCATGTTTCTTTCGTGTGAAACGGCGATTTATGAGAAATGACGATAAAATTGCTGTTTTAAACTTGCAAAAACATAGAAAAACGCTGTTTTTAACTATTCAAACTGATAAATTCAGGTTTCTTTCGTTCGAAACGGTGGATTTTTGTGAAATCACGATAAAACTGTTGTTTTAAACTTGCAAAAACAAAGAAAAACTCTGTTTTGAACTATTCAAACTGATAAATTCATGTTTCTTTCGTGTGAAACGGCGATTTATGAGAAATGACGATAAAATTGCTGTTTTAAACATGAAAAAACATAGAAAAACGCTGTTTTTAACTATTCAAACTGACAAATTCATGTTTTTTTTCGTGTGAAACGGCGATTTATGAGAAATGACGCTAAAATTGCTGTTTTAAACTTGCAAAAACATAGAAAAACGCTGTTTTTAACTATTCAAACTGATAAATTCAGGTTTCTTTCGTTCAAAACGGTGGATTTTTGTGAAATCACGATAAAACTGCTGTTTTAAACTTGTAAAAACATATAAAAACGCTGTTTTGAACTATTCAAACTGATAAATTCATGTTTCTTTCGTGTGAAACGGCGATTTATGAGAAATGACGATAAAATTGCTGTTTTAAACTTGCAAAAACATAGAAAAACGCTGTTTTTAACTATTCAAACTGATAAATTCATGTTTCTTTCGTGTGAATTGGGCGATTTATGAGAAATGACGATAAAATTGCTGTTTTAAACTTGCAAAAACATAGAAAAACGCTGTTTTTAACTATTCAAACTGACAAATTCATGTTTCTTTCGGTGTGAAACGGCGATTTATGAGAAATGACGATTAAAATTGCTGTTTTAAACTTGCAAAAAACATAGAAAAACGCTGTTTTTAACTATTCAAACAAACTGACAAATTCATGTTTCTTTCGTGTGAAACGGCGATTTATGAGAAATGACGCTAAAATTGCTGTTTTAAACTTGCAAAAACATAGAAAAACGCTGTTTTTAACTATTCAAACTGATAAATTCAGGTTTCTTTCGTTCAAAACGGTGGATTTTTGTGAAATCACGATAAAACTGCTGTTTTAAACTTGCAAAAACATATAAAAACGCTGTTTTGAACTATTCAAACTGATAAATTCATGTTTCTTTCGTGTGAAACGGCGATTTATGAGAAATGACGATAAAATTGCTGTTTTAAACTTGCAAAAACATAGAAAAAACGCTGTTTTGAACTATTCAAACTGACAAATTCATGTTTCTTTCGTGTGAAACGGCGATTTATGAGAAATGACGATAAAATTGCTGTTTTAAACTTGCAAAAACATAGAAAAACGCTGTTTTTAACTATTCAAACTGACAAATTCATGTTTTTTTCGTGTGAAACGGCGATTTATGAGAAATGACGATAAAATTGCTGTTTTAAACATGAAAAAACATAGAAAAACGCTGTTTTGAACTATTCAAACTGACAAATTCATGTTTCTTTCGTGTGAAACGGCGATTATAAGAAATGACGATAAAATTGCTGTTTTAAACTTGCAAAAACATAGAAAAAACGCTGTTTTGAACTATTCAAACTGACAAATTCATGTTTCTTTCGGGTGAAACGGCGATTTATGAGAAATGACGATAAAATTGCTGTTTTAAACTTGCAAAAACATAGAAAAACGCTGTTTTTTACTATTCAAATTGATAAATTCATGTTTCTTTCGTGTGAAACGGCGATTTATGAGAAATGACGATAAAATTGCTGTTTTAAACTTGCAAAAACATAGAAAAACGCTGTTTTTAACTATTCAAACTGACAAATTCATGTTTCTTTCGTGTGAAACGGCGATTTATGATAAATGACGATAAAATTGCTGTTTTAAACTTGCAAAAACATAGAAAAACGCTGTTTTCAACTATTCAAACTGACAAATTCATGTTTCTTTCGTGTGAAACGGCGATTTATGAGAAATGACGATAAAATTACTGTTTTAAACATGAAAAAACGTAGATAAACGCTGTTTTGAACTATTCAAACTGACAAATTCATGTTTCTTTCGTGTGAAACGGCGATTTATGAGAAATGACGCTAAAATTGCTGTTTTAAACTTGCAAAAAACATAGAAAAACGCTGTTTTTAACTATTCAAACTGATAAATTCAGGTTTCTTTCGTTCAAAACGGTGGATTTTTGTGAAATCACGATAAAACTGCTGTTTTAAACTTGCAAAAACATATAAAAACGCTGTTTTTAACTATTCAAACTGATAAATTCATGTTTCTTTCGTGTGAATTGGCGATTTATGAGAAATGACGATAAAATTGCTGTTTTAAACTTGCAAAAACATAGAAAAACGCTGTTTTTAACTATTCAAACTGATAAATTCAGGTTTCTTTCGTGTGAAACGGCGATTTATGAGAAATGACGCTAAAATTGCTGTTTTAAACTTGCAAAAACATAGAAAAACGCTGTTTTTAACTATTCAAACTGATAAATTCATGTTTCTTTCGTGTGAAACGGCGATTTATGAGAAATGACGATAAAATTGCTGTTTTAAACTTGCAAAAACATAGAAAAACGCTGTTTTTAACTATTCAAACTGATAAATTCAGGTTTCTTTCGTTCGAAACGGTGGATTTTTGTGAAATCACGATAAAACTGCTGTTTTAAACTTGCAAAAACATATAAAAACGCTGTTTTGAACTATTCAAACTGATAAATTCATGTTTCTTTCGTGTGAAACGGCGATTTATGAGAAATGACGATAAAATTGCTGTTTTAAACTTGCAAAAACATAGAAAAACGCTGTTTTGAACTATTCAAACTGACAAATTCATGTTTCTTTCGTGTGAAACGGCGATTTATGAGAAATGACGATAAAATTGCTGTTTTAAACTTGCAAAAACATAGAAAAACGCTGTTTTTAAACTATTCAAACTGACAAATTCATGTTTTTTTCGTGTGAAACGGCGATTTATGAGAAATGACGATAAAATTGCTGTTTTAAAACATGAAAAAACATAGAAAAACGCTGTTTTGAACTATTCAAACTGACAAATTCATGTTTCTTTCGTGTGAAACGGCGATTTATAAGAAATGACGATAAAATTGCTGTTTTAAACTTGCAAAAACATAGAAAAACGCTGTTTTGAACTATTCAAACTGACAAATTCATGTTTCTTTCGGGTGAAACGGCGATTTATGAGAAATGACGATAAAATTGCTGTTTTAAACTTGCAAAAACATAGAAAAACGCTGTTTTTTACTATTCAAATTGATAAATTCATGTTTCTTTCGTGTGAAACGGCGATTTATGAGAAATGACGATAAAATTGCTGTTTTAAACTTGCAAAAACATAGAAAAACGCTGTTTTTAACTATTCAAACTGACAAATTCATGTTTCTTTCGTGTGAAACGGCGATTTATGATAAATGACGATAAAATTGCTGTTTTAAACTTGCAAAAACATAGAAAAACGCTGTTTTCAACTATTCAAACTGACAAATTCATGTTTCTTTCGTGTGAAACGGCGATTTATGAGAAATGACGATAAAATTACTGTTTTAAACATGAAAAAACGTAGATAAACGCTGTTTTGAACTATTCAAACTGACAAATTCATGTTTCTTTCGTGTGAAACGGCGATTTATGAGAAATGACGCTAAAATTGCTGTTTTAAACTTGCAAAAACATAGAAAAACGCTGTTTTTAACTATTCAAACTGATAAATTCAGGTTTCTTTCGTTCAAAACGGTGGATTTTTGTGAAATCACGATAAAACTGCTGTTTTAAACTTGCAAAAACATATAAAAACGCTGTTTTTAACTATTCAAACTGATAAATTCATGTTTCTTTCGTGTGAATTGGCGATTTATGAGAAATGACGATAAAATTGCTGTTTTAAACTTGCAAAAACATAGAAAAACGCTGTTTTTAACTATTCAAACTGATAAATTCAGGGTTCTTTCGTGTGAAACGGCGATTTATGAGAAATGACGCTAAAATTGCTGTTTTAAACTTGCAAAAACATAGAAAAACGCTGTTTTTAACTATTCAAACTGATAAATTCATGTTTCTTTCGTGTGAAACGGCGATTTATGAGAAATGACGATAAAATTGCTGTTTTAAACTTGCAAAAACATAGAAAAACGCTGTTTTTAACTATTCAAACTGATAAATTCAGGTTTCTTTCGTTCGAAACGGTGGATTTTTGTGAAATCACGATAAAACTGCTGTTTTAAACTTGCAAAAACATATAAAAACGCTGTTTTGAACTATTCAAACTGATAAATTCATGTTTCTTTCGTGTGAAACGGCGATTTATGAGAAATGACGATAAAATTGCTGTTTTAAACTTGCAAAAACATAGAAAAACGCTGTTTTGAACTATTCAAACTGACAAATTCATGTTTCTTTCGTGTGAAACGGCGATTTATGAGAATGACGATAAAATTGCTGTTTTAAACTTGCAAAAACATAGAAAAACGCTGTTTTTAACTATTCAAACTGACAAATTCATGTTTTTTTCGTGTGAAACGGCGATTTATGAGAAATGACGATAAAATTGCTGTTTTAAACATGAAAAAACATAGAAAAACGCTGTTTTGAACTATTCAAACTGACAAATTCATGTTTCTTTCGTGTGAAACGGCGATTTATAAGAAATGACGATAAAATTGCTGTTTTAAACTTGCAAAAACATAGAAAAACGCTGTTTTGAACTATTCAAACTGACAAATTCATGTTTCTTTCGGGTGAAACGGCGATTTATGAGAAATGACGATAAAATTGCTGTTTTAAACTTGCAAAAACATAGAAAAACGCTGTTTTTTACTATTCAAATTGATAAATTCATGTTTCTTTCGTGTGAAACGGCGATTTATGAGAAATGACGATAAAATTGCTGTTTTAAACTTGCAAAAACATAGAAAAACGCTGTTTTTAACTATTCAAACTGACAAATTCATGTTTCTTTCGTGTGAAACGGCGATTTATGATAAATGACGATAAAATTGCTGTTTTAAACTTGCAAAAACATAGAAAAACGCTGTTTTCAACTATTCAAACTGACAAATTCATGTTTCTTTCGTGTGAAACGGCGATTTATGAGAAATGACGATAAAATTACTGTTTTAAACATGAAAAAACGTAGATAAACGCTGTTTTGAACTATTCAAACTGACAAATTCATGTTTCTTTCGTGTGAAACGGCGATTTATGAGAAATGACGCTAAAATTGCTGTTTTAAACTTGCAAAAACATAGAAAAACGCTGTTTTTAACTATTCAAACTGATAAATTCAGGTTTCTTTCGTTCAAAACGGTGGATTTTTGTGAAATCACGATAAAACTGCTGTTTTAAAACTTGCAAAAACATATAAAAACGCTGTTTTTAACTATTCAAACTGATAAATTCATGTTTCTTTCGTGTGAATTGGCGATTTATGAGAAATGACGATAAAATTGCTGTTTTAAACTTGCAAAAACATAGAAAAACGCTGTTTTTAACTATTCAAACTGATAAATTCAGGTTTCTTTCGTGTGAAACGGCGATTTATGAGAAATGACGCTAAAATTGCTGTTTTAAACTTGCAAAAACATAGAAAAACGCTGTTTTTAACTATTCAAACTGATAAATTCATGTTTCTTTCGTGTGAAACGGCGATTTATGAGAAATGACGATAAAATTGCTGTTTTAAACTTGCAAAAACATAGAAAAACGCTGTTTTTAACTATTCAAACTGATAAATTCAGGTTTCTTTCGTTCGAAACGGTGGATTTTTGTGAAATCACGATAAAACTGTTGTTTTAAACTTGCAAAAACAAAGAAAAACTCTGTTTTGAACTATTCAAACTGATAAATTCATGTTTCTTTCGTGTGAAACGGCGATTTATGAGAAATGACGATAAAATTGCTGTTTTAAACATGAAAAAACATAGAAAAACGCTGTTTTTAACTATTCAAACTGACAAATTCATGTTTTTTTCGTGTGAAACGGCGATTTATGAGAAATGACGCTAAAATTGCTGTTTTAAACTTGCAAAAACATAGAAAAACGCTGTTTTTAACTATTCAAACTGATAAATTCAGGTTTCTTTCGTTCAAAACGGTGGATTTTTGTGAAATCACGATAAAACTGCTGTTTTAAACTTGCAAAAACATATAAAAACGCTGTTTTGAACTATTCAAACTGATAAATTCATGTTTCTTTCGTGTGAAACGGCGATTTATGAGAAATGACGATAAAATTGCTGTTTTAAACTTGCAAAAACATAGAAAAACGCTGTTTTTAACTATTCAAACTGATAAATTCATGTTTCTTTCGTGTGAATTGGCGATTTATGAGAAATGACGATAAAATTGCTGTTTTAAACTTGCAAAAACATAGAAAAACGCTGTTTTTAACTATTCAAACTGATAAATTCAGGTTTCTTTCGTGTGAAACGGCGATTTATGAGAAATGACGCTAAAATTGCTGTTTTAAACTTGCAAAAACATAGAAAAACGCTGTTTTTAACTATTCAAACTGATAAATTCATGTTTCTTTCGTGTGAAACGGCGATTTATGAGAAATGACGATAAAATTGCTGTTTTAAACTTGCAAAAACATAGAAAAACGCTGTTTTTAACTATTCAAACTGATAAATTCAGGTTTCTTTCGTTCGAAACGGTGGATTTTTGTGAAATCACGATAAAACTGTTGTTTTAAACTTGCAAAAACAAAGAAAAACTCTGTTTTGAACTATTCAAACTGATAAATTCATGTTTCTTTCGTGTGAAACGGCGATTTATGAGAAATGACGATAAAATTGCTGTTTTAAACATGAAAAAACATAGAAAAACGCTGTTTTTAACTATTCAAACTGACAAATTCATGTTTTTTTCGTGTGAAACGGCGATTTATGAAAAATGACGATAAAATTGCTGTTTTAAACATGAAAAAACATAGAAAAACGCTGTTTTGAACTATTCAAACTGACAAATTCATGTTTCTTTCGTGTGAAACGGCCATTTATGAGAAATGACGATAAAATTGCTGTTTTAAACTTGCAAAAACATAGAAAAACGCTGTTTTTAACTATTCAAACTGACAAATTCATGTTTTTTTCGTGTGAAACGGCGATTTATGAGAAATGACGATAAAATTGCTGTTTTAAACTTGCAAAAACATATAAAAACGCTGTTTTGAACTATTCAAACTGATAAATTCATGTTTCTTTTGTGTGAAACGGCGATTTATGAGAAATGACGATAAAATTGCTGTTTTAAACTTGCAAAAACATAGAAAAACGCTGTTTTTAACTATTCAAACTGATAAATTCATGTTTCTTTCGTGTGAAACGGCGATTTATGAGAAATGACGATAAAATTGCTGTTTTAAACTTGCAAAAACATAGAAAAACGCTGTTTTTAACTATTCAAACTGATAAATTCAGGTTATTTTCGTGTGAAACGGCGATTTATGAGAAATGACGATAAAATTGCTGTTTTAAACATGAAAAAACATAGAAAAACGCTGTTTTGAACTATTCAAACTGACAAATTCATGTTTCTTTCGTGTGAAACGGCGATTTATGAGAAATGACGATAAAATTGCTGTTTTAAACTTGCAAAAACATAGAAAAACGCTATTTTTAACTATTCAAACTGACAAATTCATGTTTTTTTCGTGTGAAACGGCGATTTATGAGAAATGACGATAAAATTGCTGTTTTAAACATGAAAAAACATAGAAAAACGCTGTTTTGAACTATTCAAACTGACAAATTCATGTTTCTTTCGTGTGAAACGGCGATTTATAAGAAATGACGATAAAATTGCTGTTTTAAACTTGCAAAAACATAGAAAAACGCTGTTTTGAACTATTCAAACTGACAAATTCATGTTTCTTTCGGGTGAAACGGCGATTTATGAGAAATGACGATAAAATTGCTGTTTTAAACTTGCAAAAACATAGAAAAACGCTGTTTTTTACTATTCAAATTGATAAATTCATGTTTCTTTCGTGTGAAACGGCGATTTATGAGAAATGACGATAAAATTGCTGTTTTAAACTTGCAAAAACATAAAAAAACGCTGTTTTTAACTATTCAAACTGACAAATTCATGTTTCTTTCGTGTGAAACGGCGATTTATGATAAATGACGATAAAATTGCTGTTTTAAACTTGCAAAAACATAGAAAAACGCTGTTTTCAACTATTCAAACTGACAAATTCATGTTTCTTTCGTGTGAAACGGCGATTTATGAGAAATGACGATAAAATTACTGTTTTAAACATGAAAAAACGTAGATAAACGCTGTTTTGAACTATTCAAACTGACAAATTCATGTTTCTTTCGTGTGAAACGGCGATTTATGAGAAATGACGCTAAAATTGCTGTTTTAAACTTGCAAAAACATAGAAAAACGCTGTTTTTAACTATTCAAACTGATAAATTTAGGTTTCTTTCGTTCAAAACGGTGGATTTTTGTGAAATCACGATAAAACTGCTGTTTTAAACTTGCAAAAACATATAAAAACGCTGTTTTGAACTATTCAAACTGATAAATTCATGTTTCTTTCGTGTGAAACGGCGATTTATGAGAAATGACGATAAAATTGCTGTTTTAAACTTGCAAAAACATAGAAAAACGCTGTTTTTAACTATTCAAACTGATAAATTTATGTTTCTTTCGTGTGAAATGGCGATTTATGAGAAATGACGATAAAATTGCTGTTTTAAACTTGCAAAAACATAGAAAAACGCTGTTTTTAACTATTCAAACTGATAAATTCAGGTTTCTTTCATGTGAAACGGCGATTTATGAGAAATGACGCTAAAATTGCTGTTTTAAACTTGCAAAAACATAGAAAAACGCTGTTTTTAACTATTCAAACTGATAAATTCAGGTTTCTTTCGTTCAAAACGGTGGATTTTTGTGAAATCACAATAAAACTGCTGTTTTAAACTTGCAAAAACATATAAAAACGCTGTTTTGAACTATTCAAACTGATAAATTCATGTTTCTTTCGTGTGAAACGGCGATTTATGAGAAATGCCGATAAAATTACTGTTTTAAACATGAAAAAACGTAGATAAACGCTGTTTTGAACTATTCAAACTGACAAATTCATGTTTCTTTCGTGTGAAACGGCGATTTATGAGAAATGACGCTAAAATTGCTGTTTTAAACTTGCAAAAACATAGAAAAACGCTGTTTTTAACTATTCAAACTGATAAATTCAGGTTTCTTTCGTTCAAAACGGTGGATTTTTGTGAAATCACGATAAAACTGCTGTTTTAAACTTGCAAAAACATATAAAAACGCTGTTTTGAACTATTCAAACTGATAAATTCATGTTTCTTTCGTGTGAAACGGCGATTTATGAGAAATGACGATAAAATTGCTGTTTTAAACTTGCAAAAACATAGAAAAACGCTTTTTTTAACTATTCAAACTGATAAATTCATGTTTCTTTCGTGTGAAACGGCGATTTATGAGAAATGACGATAAAATTGCTGTTTTAAACTTGCAAAAACATAGAAAAACGCAGTTTTTAACTATTCAAACTGATAAATTCAGGTTTCTTTCGTTCGAAACGGTGGATTTTTGTGAAATCACGATAAAACTGTTGTTTTAAACTTGCAAAAACATAGAAAAACTCTGTTTTGAACTATTCAAACTGATAAATTCATGTTTCTTTCGTGTGAAACGGCGATTTATGAGAAATGACGATAAAATTGCTGTTTTAAACATGAAAAAACATAGAAAAACGCTGTTTTTAACTATTCAAACTGACAAATTCATGTTTTTTTCGTGTGAAACGGCGATTTATGAGAAATGACGATAAAATTGCTGTTTTAAACATGAAAAAACATAGAAAAACGCTGTTTTGAACTATTCAAACTGACAAATTCATGTTTCTTTCGTGTGAAACGGCGATTTATGAGAAATGACGATAAAATTGCTGTTTTAAACTTGCAAAAACATAGAAAAACGCTGTTTTTAACTATTCAAACTGACAAATTCATGTTTTTTTCGTGTGAAACGGCGATTTATGAGAAAAGACGATAAAATTGCTGTTTTAAATTTGCAAAAACATAGAAAAACGCTGTTTTGAACTATTCAAACTGACAAATTCATGTTTCTTTCGTGTGAAACGGCGATTTATGAGAAATGACGATAAAATTGCTGTTTTAAACTTGCAAAAACATAGAAAAACGCTGTTTTGAACTATTCAAACTGACAAATTCATGTTTCTTTCGTGTGAAACGGCGATTTATGAGAAATGACGATAAAATTGCTGTTTTAAACTTGCAAAAACATAGAAAAACGCTGTTTTTAACTATTCAAACTGATAAATTCATGTTTGTTTCGTGTGAAACGGCGATTTATGAGAAATGACGATAAAATTGCTGTTTTAAACTTGCAAAAACATAGAAAAACGCTGTTTTTAACTATTCAAACTGATAAATTCAGGTTTCTTTCGTGTGAAACGGCGATTTATGAGAAATGACGCTAAAATTGCTGTTTTAAACTTGCAAAAACATAGAAAAACGCTGTTTTTAACTATTCAAACTGATAAATTCAGGTTTCTTTCGTTCAAAACGGTGGATTTTTGTGAAATCACGATAAAACTGCTGTTTTAAACTTACAAAAACTTATAAAAACGCTGTTTTGAACTATTCAAACTGATAAATTCATGTTTCTTTCGTGTGAAACGGCGATTTATGAGAAATGACGATAAAATTACTGTTTTAAACATGAAAAAACGTAGATAAACGCTGTTTTGAACTATTCAAACTGACAAATTCATGTTTCTTTCGTGTGAAACGGCGATTTATGAGAAATGACGCTAAAATTGCTGTTTTAAACTTGCAAAAACATAGAAAAACGCTGTTTTTAACTATTCAAACTGATAAATTCAGGTTTCTTTCGTTCAAAACGGTGGATTTTTGTGAAATCACGATAAAACTGCTGTTTTAAACTTGCAAAAACATATAAAAACGCTGTTTTGAACTATTCAAACTGATAAATTCATGTTTCTTTCGTGTGAAACGGCGATTTATGAGAAATGACGATAAAATTGCTGTTTTAAACTTGCAAAAACATAGAAAAACGCTGTTTTTAACTATTCAAACTGATAAATTCATGTTTCTTTCGTGTGAAACGGCGATTTATGAGAAATGACGATAAAATTGCTGTTTTAAACTTGCAAAAACATAGAAAAACGCTGTTTTTAACTATTCAAACTGACAAATTCATGTTTCTTTCGTGTGAAACGGCGATTTATGATAAATGACGATAAAATTGCTGTTTTAAACTTGCAAAAACATAGAAAAACGCTGTTTTCAACTATTCAAACTGACAAATTCATGTTTCTTTCGTGTGAAACGGCGATTTATGAGAAATGACGATAAAATTACTGTTTTAAACATGAAAAAACGTAGATAAACGCTATTTTGAACTATTCAAACTGACAAATTCATGTTTCTTTCGTGTGAAACGGCGATTTATGAGAAATGACGCTAAAATTGCTGTTTTAAACTTGCAAAAACATAGAAAAACGCTGTTTTTAACTATTCAAACTGATAAATTCAGGTTTCTTTCGTTCAAAACGGTGGATTTTTGTGAAATCACGATAAAACTGCTGTTTTAAACTTGCAAAAACATATAAAAACGCTGTTTTGAACTATTCAAACTGATAAATTCATGTTTCTTTCGTGTGAAACGGCGATTTATGAGAAATGACGATAAAATTGCTGTTTTAAACTTGCAAAAACATAGAAAAACGCTGTTTTTAACTATTCAAACTGATAAATTCAGGTTTCTTTCGTTCAAAACGGTGGATTTTTGTGAAATCACGATAAAACTGCTGTTTTAAACTTACAAAAACTTATAAAAACGCTGTTTTGAACTATTCAAACTGATAAATTCATGTTTCTTTCGTGTGAAACGGCGATTTATGAGAAATGACGATAAAATTACTGTTTTAAACATGAAAAAAACGTAGATAAACGCTGTTTTGAACTATTCAAACTGACAAATTCATGTTTCTTTCGTGTGAAACGGCGAGAAATGACGCTAAAATTGCTGTTTTAAACTTGCAAAAACATAGAAAAAACGCTGTTTTTAACTATTCAAACAGATAAATTCAGGTTTCTTTCGTTCAAAACGGTGGATTTTTGTGAAATCACGATAAAACTGCTGTTTTAAACTTGCAAAAACATATAAAAACGCTGTTTTGAACTATTCAAACTGATAAATTCATGTTTCTTTCGTGTGAAACGGCGATTTATGAGAAATGACGATAAAATTGCTGTTTTAAACTTGCAAAAACATAGAAAAACGCTTTTTTTAACTATTCAAACTGATAAATTCATGTTTCTTTCGTGTGAAACGGCGATTTATGAGAAATGACGATAAAATTGCTGTTTTAAACTTGCAAAAACATATAAAAACGCTGTTTTGAACTATTCAAACTGATAAATTCATGTTTCTTTTGTGTGAAACGGCGATTTATGAGAAATGACGATAAAATTGCTGTTTTAAACTTGCAAAAACATAGAAAAACGCTGTTTTTAACTATTCAAACTGATAAATTCATGTTTCTTTCGTGTGAAACGGCGATTTATGAGAAATGACGATAAAATTGCTGTTTTAAACTTGCAAAAACATAGAAAAACGCTGTTTTTAACTATTCAAACTGATAAATTCAGGTTATTTTCGTGTGAAACGGCGATTTATGAGAAATGACGATAAAATTGCTGTTTTAAACATGAAAAAACATAGAAAAACGCTGTTTTGAACTATTCAAACTGACAAATTCATGTTTCTTTCGTGTGAAACGGCGATTTATAAGAAATGACGATAAAATTGCTGTTTTAAACTTGCGAAAACATAGAAAAACGCTGTTTTGAACTATTCAAACTGACAAATTCATGTTTCTTTCGGGTGAAACGGCGATTTATGAGAAATGACGATAAAATTGCTGTTTTAAACTTGCAAAAACATAGAAAAACGCTGTTTTTTACTATTCAAATTGATAAATTCATGTTTCTTTCGTGTGAAACGGCGATTTATGAGAAATGACGATAAAATTGCTGTTTTAAACTTGCAAAAACATAGAAAAACGCTGTTTTTAACTATTCAAACTGACAAATTCATGTTTCTTTCGTGTGAAACGGCGATTTATGATAAATGACGATAAAATTGCTGTTTTAAATTTGCAAAAACATAGAAAAACGCTGTTTTCAACTATTCAAACTGACAAATTCATGTTTCTTTCGTGTGAAACGGCGATTTATGAGAAATGACGATAAAATTACTGTTTTAAACATGAAAAAAACGTAGATAAACGCTGTTTTGAACTATTCAAACTGACAAATTCATGTTTCTTTCGTGTGAAACGGCGATTTATGAGAAATGACGCTAAAATTGCTGTTTTAAACTTGCAAAAACATAGAAAAACGCTGTTTTTAACTATTCAAACTGATAAATTTAGGTTTCTTTCGTTCAAAACGGTGGATTTTTGTGAAATCACGATAAAACTGCTGTTTTAAACTTGCAAAAACATATAAAAACGCTGTTTTGAACTATTCAAACTGATAAATTCATGTTTCTTTCGTGTGAAACGGCGATTTATGAGAAATGACGATAAAATTGCTGTTTTAAACTTGCAAAAACATAGAAAAACGCTGTTTTTAACTATTCAAACTGATAAATTCATGTTTCTTTCGTGTGAAACGGCGATTTATGAGAAATGACGATAAAATTGCTGTTTTAAACTTGCAAAAACATAGAAAAACGCTGTTTTTAACTATTCAAACTGATAAATTCAGGTTTCTTTCATGTGAAACGGCGATTTATGAGAAATGACGCTAAAATTGCTGTTTTAAACTTGCAAAAACATAGAAAAACGCTGTTTTTAACTATTCAAACTGATAAATTCAGGTTTCTTTCGTTCAAAACGGTGGATTTTTTTGAAATCACAATAAAACTGCTGTTTTAAACTTGCAAAAACATATAAAAACGCTGTTTTGAACTATTCAAACTGATAAATTCATGTTTCTTTCGTGTGAAACGGCGATTTATGAGAAATGACGATAAAATTACTGTTTTAAACATGAAAAAACGTAGATAAACGCTGTTTTGAACTATTCAAACTGACAAATTCATGTTTCTTTCGTGTGAAACGGCGATTTATGAGAAATGACGCTAAAATTGCTGTTTTAAACTTGCAAAAACATAGAAAAACGCTGTTTTTAACTATTCAAACTGATAAATTCAGGTTTCTTTCGTTCAAAACGGTGGATTTTTGTGAAATCACGATAAAACTGCTGTTTTAAACTTGCAAAAACATATAAAAACGCTGTTTTGAACTATTCAAACTGATAAATTCATGTTTCTTTCGTGTGAAACGGCGATTTATGAGAAATGACGATAAAATTGCTGTTTTAAACTTGCAAAAACATAGAAAAACGCTTTTTTTAACTATTCAAACTGATAAATTCATGTTTCTTTCGTGTGAAACGGCGATTTATGAGAAATGACGATAAAATTGCTGTTTTAAACTTGCAAAAACATAGAAAAACGCAGTTTTTAACTATTCAAACTGATAAATTCAGGTTTCTTTCGTTCGAAACGGTGGATTTTTGTGAAATCACGATAAAACTGTTGTTTTAAACTTGCAAAAACATAGAAAAACTCTGTTTTGAACTATTCAAACTGATAAATTCATGTTTCTTTCGTGTGAAACGGCGATTTATGAGAAATGACGATAAAATTGCTGTTTTAAACATGAAAAAACATAGAAAAACGCTGTTTTTAACTATTCAAACTGACAAATTCATGTTTTTTTCGTGTGAAACGGCGATTTATGAGAAATGACGATAAAATTGCTGTTTTAAACATGAAAAAACATAGAAAAACGCTGTTTTGAACTATTCAAACTGACAAATTCATGTTTCTTTCGTGTGAAACGGCGATTTATGAGAAATGACGATAAAATTGCTGTTTTAAACTTGCAGAAACATAGAAAAAACGCTGTTTTTAACTATTCAAACTGACAAATTCATGTTTTTTTTCGTGTGAAACGGCGATTTATGAGAAAAGACGATAAAATTGCTGTTTTAAACTTGCAAAAACATAGAAAAACGCTGTTTTGAACTATTCAAACTGACAAATTCATGTTTCTTTCGTGTGAAACGGCGATTTATGAGAAATGACGATAAAATTGCTGTTTTAAACTTGCAAAAACATAGAAAAACGCTGTTTTGAACTATTCAAACTGACAAATTCATGTTTCTTTCGTGTGAAACGGCGATTTATGAGAAATGACGATAAATTGCTGTTTTAAACTTGCAAAAACATAGAAAAACGTTGTTTTTAACTATTCAAACTGATAAATTCATGTTTCTTTCGTGTGAAACGGCGATTTATGAGAAATGACGATAAAATTGCTGTTTTAAACTTGCAAAAACATAGAAAAACGCTGTTTTTAACTATTCAAACTGATAAATTCAGGTTTCTTTCGTGTGAAACGGCGATTTATGAGAAATGACGCTAAAATTGCTGTTTTAAACTTGCAAAAACATAGAAAAACGCTGTTTTTAACTATTCAAACTGATAAATTCAGGTTTCTTTCGTTCAAAACGGTGGATTTTTGTGAAATCACGATAAAACTGCTGTTTTAAACTTACAAAAACATATAAAAACGCTGTTTTGAACTATTCAAACTGATAAATTCATGTTTCTTTCGTGTGAAACGGCGATTTATGAGAAATGACGATAAAATTACTGTTTTAAACATGAAAAAACGTAGATAAACGCTGTTTTGAACTATTCAAACTGACAAATTCATGTTTCTTTCGTGTGAAACGGCGATTTATGAGAAATGACGCTAAAATTGCTGTTTTAAACTTGCAAAAACATAGAAAAACGCTGTTTTTAACTATTCAAACTGATAAATTCAGGTTTCTTTCGTTCAAAACGGTGGATTTTGTGAAATCACGATAAAACTGCTGTTTTAAACTTGCAAAAAACATATAAAAACGCTGTTTTGAACTATTCAAACTGATAAATTCATGTTTCTTTCGTGTGAAACGGCGAATTATGAGAAATGACGATAAAATTGCTGTTTTAAACTTGCAAAAACATAGAAAAACGCTGTTTTTAACTATTCAAACTGACAAATTCATGTTTCTTTCGTGTGAAACGGCGATTTATGATAAATGACGATAAAATTGCTGTTTTAAACTTGCAAAAACATAGAAAAACGCTGTTTTCAACTATTCAAACTGACAAATTCATGTTTCTTTCGTGTGAAACGGCGATTTATGAGAAATGACGATAAAATTACTGTTTTAAACATGAAAAAACGTAGATAAACGCTGTTTGAACTATTCAAACTGACAAATTCATGTTTCTTTCGTGTGAAAACGGCGATTTATGAGAAATGACGCTAAAATTGCTGTTTTAAACTTGCAAAAACATAGAAAAACGCTGTTTTTAACTATTCAAACTGATAAATTCAGGTTTCTTTCGTTCAAAACGGTGGATTTTTGTGAAATCACGATAAAACTGCTGTTTAAACTTGCAAAAACATATAAAAACGCTGTTTTGAACTATTCAAACTGATAAATTCATGTTTCTTTCGTGGTGAAACGGCGATTTATGAGAAATGACGATAAAATTGCTGTTTTTAAACTTGCAAAAAACATAGAAAAACGCTGTTTTAACTATTCAAACTGATAAATTCATGTTTCTTTCGTGTGAAACGGCGATTTATGAGAAATGACGATAAAAATTGCTGTTTTAAACTTGCAAAAACATAGAAAAACGCTGTTTTTAACTATTCAAACTGATAAATTCAGGTTTCTTTCGTGTGAAACGGCGATTTGTGAGAAATGACGCTAAATTGCTGTTTTAAACTTGCAAAAACATAGAAAAACGCTGTTTTTAACTATTCAAACTGATAAATTCAGGTTTCTTTCGTTCAAAACGGTGGATTTTTGTGAAATCACAATAAAACTGCTGTTTTAAACTTGCAAAAACATATAAAAACGCTGTTTTGAACTATTCAAACTGATAAATTCATGTTTCTTTCGTGT